>JAPKLY010000218.1:723509-770183 GCA_026898435.1 Prunella vulgaris | reverse complement strand
TAGGCGATGCGCCTCCCAGAGGCATGATTCCGCCTTATAGGCGATGCGCCTTCTCAAAGCGATTATCCTTCTTGAAGGCAAGATTATACCGTCTTTATAGGTGATGTCCATCCCGCCTATATTGACGACGCCGCCTATATAGGTGATGCGCCTCCCAGAGGCATGATTCCGCCTTATAGGCGATGCGCCTTCTCGAAGCGATGATCCTTCTTGAAGGCAAGATTATCCTGTCTTTATAGGTGATGCCCATCCCGCCTATATTGATGCCGCCGCCTATATAGGTGATGCGCCTCCTAGAGGCATGATTCCGCCTTATAGGCGATGCGCCTTCCCGAAGCGATAATACTTCTTGAAGGCACGATTATCCCGTCTTTATAGGCGATGCCCATCCCACCTATATTGACGCCGCCGCCTATATAGGCGATGCGCCTCCCAGAGGCATGATTTCGCCTTATAGGCGATGCTCCTTCTCGAAGCGATGATCCTTCTTGAAGGCAAGATTATCCCGTCTTTATAGGCGATGTTCATCCCGCCTATATTGACGCCGCCGCCTATATAGGCGATGCGCCTCCCAGAGGCATGATTCTGCCTTGTAGGCGATGCGCCTTCTCGAAGCGATGATCCTTCTTGAAGGCAAGATTATCCCGTCTTTATAGGCGATGCCCATCCCGCCTATATAGGCGATGCGCCTCCCAGAGGCATGATTCCGCCTTATAGGCGATGCGCCTTCTCGAAGCGATGATCCTTCTTGAAGGCAAGATTATCCCGTCTTTATAGGCGATGTCCACCCCGCCTATATTGACGACGCCGCCTATATAGGCGATGCGCCTCCCAGAGGCATGATTCCGCCTTATAGGTGATGCGTCTTCTCGAAGCGATGATCCTTCTTGAAGGCAAGATTATCCCATCTTTATAGGCGATGCCCATCCCGCCTATATTGACGACACCGCCTATATAGGCGATGCGCCTCCCAGAGGCATGATTCCACCTTATAGGCGATGCGCCTTCTCGAAGCGATGATCCTTCTTGAAGGCAAGATTATCCCGTCTTTATAGGCGATGTCCACCCCGCCTATATTGACGACGCCGCCTATATAGGCGATGCGCCTCCCAGAGGCATGATTCCGCCTTATAGGCGATGCGTCTTCTCTAAGCGATGATCCTTCTTGAAGGCAAGATTATCCCGTCTTTATAGGTGATGCCCATCCCGCCTATATTGACGCCGCCGCCTATATAGGCGATGCGCCTCCCAGAGGCATGATTCCGCCTTATAGGCGATGCGCCTTCTCGAAGCGATGATCCTTCTTGAAGGCAAGATTATCCCGTCTTTATAGGCGATGTTCATCCCGCCTATATTGACGACGCCGCCAATATAGGCGATGCGCCTCCCAGAGGCATGATTCCGCCTTGTAGGCGATGCGCCTTCTCGAAGCGATGATCCTTCTTGAAGGCAAGATTATCCCGTCTTTATAGGCGATGCCCATCCCGCCTATATTGACGACACCGCCTATATAGGCGATGAGCCTTCCAGAGGCATGATTCCGCCTTATAGGCGATGCGCCTTCTCGAAGCGATGATCCTTCTTGAAGGCAAGATTATCCCATCTTTATAGGCGATGTCCACCCCGCCTATATTGACGACGCCACCTATATAGGCGATGCGCCTCCCAGAGGCATGATTCCGCCTTATAGGCGATGCGCCTTCTCGAAGCGATGATCCTTCTTGAAGGCAAGATTATCTCGTCTTTATAGGTGATGTCCACCCCGCCTATATTGACGCCGCCGCCTATATAGGCGATGCTCCTCCCAGAGGCATGATTCTGCCTTATAGGCGATGCGCCTTCTCGAAGCGATGATCCTTCTTGAAGGCAAGATTATCCCGTCTTTATAGGCGATGCCCATCCCGCTTATATTGACGCCGCCGCCTATATAGGCGATGCGCCTCCTAGAGGCATGATTCCGCCTTATAGGCGATGCGTCTTCTCGAAGCGATGATCCTTCTTGAAGGCAAGATTATCCCGTCTTTATAGGCGATGTCCATCCCGCCTATATTGATGACGCCGCCTATATAGGTGATGCGCCTCCCAGAGGCATGATTCCGCCTTATAGGCGATGCGCCTTCCCGAAGCGATAATACTTCTTGAAGGCACGATTATCCCGTCTTTATAGGCGATGCCTATCCCGCCTATATCAACAGTGCAAATTGGCGATACTCCGAAATATTTCAAATCATTAAACTCTTGATCATAAATCACAATCAACAGTTGAATGGGGGACAGGAAACGATGTTGATAAAGAGTAGTTAGCTGGTTGTCTGACTCAAGCATGCAACTCAAGACTCAGACAAACAACTCAATGAACAAGTATGCAAGCGCAAAACTATTGATACCTCAACACTACACTGGGGGGCAGACCCTGATACACAAAATCATCAAGAAGCAAAAAGCTCAAGATACGCAAGGACACTAGTCCCAAAAAACGTTATTGTCAATACTCGAGACAAAGGCCGTTAAAGTGCCCAGGTTCACTAAAGTATCCTTTTTAAAGGACCACTAAGAACCCGCGGCTACTAAAGTGCCTAGGTTCACTAAAGCATCCTTCTTAAAGGATCGCTAAGAACCCACAGCCCAACATAAAAAAAGACTCTCAAAAGACGAAAGTGTCTAAGGCAAGGTTTATAAAACCCAATCGCCCAAGAGAGCAAAAATGTACGATTCGCGGCCCTAAAGTGGCGTAAGACGGACAATTCGCTTCCGTAAGTGGTGTAAGACGAACATTTGCGTACCAAAATACAAAAGCGAGCAAAAGACAATAACGTGTGAAAAATATAAACAGTTGGGGGCACATTCACCAACGGCAGGAATAATCTATCCTTCAACCGGAGTGAATTGTGACATCTCAGCTGGCTAAATCTCATCCATCAGTATGAATGAAGCAGGGCCGATACTACAACGAAAATCGCGAAGCAACCAAGCGGAAGCGCTCGCCAAGAAACCATACATTGAATATTCCAGCAATAGCAAAGCACAAAGGATCTCCAGAAAGATCTAAAAGCTGCAAACTATTTTTCAAATGCATCTACTTGCGGGTATAGAGAAACACAAGAAGTCAAGGCTCACTCAGCCCGCACGAATGGAGCAATGAACACAGAGATTCAAATAACTTACGGGTATCTGGAAGGATTGCACGGTACTCTTTTTTCCCTACGACCGGTTTATCCACAAGGGTGGTTTACGGCTAGGTTTTTAATGAGGCCTGTAGCGTCCTTCTATGTATTCGTAACACGGTTATGGAATCATGCGGAGCCAAACTTGATGCATCTATAGCCTGATGCTCGTTATTCATCTAATGATTCAAACAAACATCAGGCTAGGGGGCAATTGTTGATAAAATAATCGACGCTACAAAGGTCATCGACCCTACTTGGAAGCTACGTAATCAATTCTGACCAAGATCAACATGGGGAAGCTCGCCTGGAGAGAGGAGAAGCTCGCCTATAACCAAGTCAAGATCAATCAAGCTCAAGAGGGAGAAGCTCGCACACAAGCTCGCTCCTCTGGAGGATAGCTTGTCCAAGCCAGTGGAGATCAAGGCTTAGAAGCTCGCCTAGGTCCGGAATACATAGCACAGATGTATAAATAGCATAAAGATGTAGCAGGGCAAAAATAACTTATTCATAATACAACAATCACTTTCTCTCTCTAAAATTCTCCACTCTCTCTCTACATTATACATTCAAGAACAAATTCTTGGATTTATTGTTTGGTAGAATTACATGTTATATTAGCCACATAAATAAACACCGTTAATAAATTCTATCAACACCCACAACTAATGATAACCTAAGTCTGGCTATCAAAGCTTTGTACTCCACTTCGTTGTTGGTTGCTCTAAAGTCGAACCGGATTGCGGAGGTGAAGACTTGTCTGTCTGGACTGATTAGAACTACATCGGCTCTTGCTGCTGTGCTAGTTGATGATCCGTCTATGTAGAGGTGCCACGGAGCTATACGCACCCTCGTCGGATCTTGTGGGAAGGTTAGCTCGACAATGAAGTCGGCGAGTGCCTGTCCCTTGATCGCTGTTCGGGGTGCGTAGGTTATACCGTATTGGCTAACTTCTAGTGACCATTTCAATAAGCGTCCTGCAGTGTCCAGCCGTTGTAGTATTTGTCGTAGTGGGAATATCGTCAGCACCTCCACCGGGTGGTCGAAGAAGTAGGGCCTTAATTTTCTAACACTCATCACCAATGCATAAGCCAGCTTCTCTGTTGGGGTGTACCGCAACTCGGCTTCATGTAGGACTTGACTTACGTAGCACACTGGTAGGTGTGTTTTTGCCTCCTCTCGAACCAGGACGGAGCTAATGGCGACCTCCGACGCCGCAAGGTAAAGGTACAACTTTTCACCAGGTACTGGCTTCGATAGGACCTGCGTATCTGCTAGGTATGTTTTGATATCTTCGAAGGCTCGTTGGCATTCGCTCGTCCATACAAAGTGGTTTTTAAGGTGCAGCTTGTTGGCTTTGGCGGCCTTTTTGTACCTCTGTGTGTTTGCCTTAATTGCCTAAAAAAATGGGCAATTTCGATCACCGGGCCTGGAGATAAACCTGTTCAGGGCTGCCATACACCCGGTCAAACTCTGAATCTTTTGCACAAAGTCGGGTGTGCTCATCTCGATTATGCATTGGACCTGCGTCGGGTTGACCTCTATCCCTCGCTGGCTCACTAGGTGACCTAGGAACTTTCCCGAATGTACGCCGAAGCTGGTCTTCTTGGGGTTCAGTTTCATGTTGTAGTGGCGTAGTATGTCGAAGGTTTATGTTAGGTGGTCGAGGTGATCCTCCTTCCCCAGACTCTTGACAACTATATCGTCCACGTACACCTCCATGGATTCACCGATGTGCTGGTCGAACATTTTATTCACCAATCTTTGGTAGGTTGCTCCGGCGTTGATGAGTCCGAACGATATTCTCTCCCAGCAATACATGTTTTTGTTGGTGTAGAACGCTGTATGTTCCTGGTCATCCGGGTGCAACGCTATCTAGTGATAGCCTACGAAAGCATCCATGAATGTCATCATCTCATGGCCGGCGGTGCTATCTACAAGCTGATCAATGTGGGGTAGTGGGAAGTTGTCCTTTGGGCATGCCTTGTTCAGGTCCGTGAAGTCGATGCATAACCTCCACGTCCCGTTGTGCTTCTTGACCAGGACGGGGTTTGCGACCCACTGTGGACATAAGGCTTCCTTGATCAGTTTGTTGTCCAACAGTTTTCCCACCTCGACTGTTAGGGCCGCGTACTTGTCTGGTCCATACTTACTTCGTTTCTGGCGGACATGTCTCATCTTCGGATCTATATTAAGTCGGTGGCATGCATGTTTCAACATGATTCCCGTCATATCTTCATGGGACCAGGCAAACACGTCCAAGTTGGACATAAAAAATAGCTCCATCCTCGACCTATACGGTTTTGGTAACTCAGAACCTATGAAGAGTTCTAAGTCCCTTTCCGGGTCCACAGGGAGTGCCGTCAACTCTTCCATGGGGGTGGCCTTCCTCTTTTGATTTTTCCACATAGGGTCGCTGATGAACTCATCCCACTCCTCTTGTGACATTCGCACAGGTTCATAACCTAGGAGCGGTTCGAGGTCATCAGTATTGTTTTTTGACCTGGAGAGGTTCATCAACTGTCAGCATTTCTGGTGGTTCCCCAACTTGGGGAGGTTCTGCAACCCGGGGAGCTGGATCAACATCCATTCGTACTGGTTCTTGACCTCCCACAGGTCCTCCGCCTTGGGTACCCTCGACCACTTCCATGGACGCAGGTGGTGAACTTTGCGCAGGTCCCTGCACTCGGTTGCTGTGGACCTCCTCCACCCCTTCCATCGGCGCCAGTTGTGTGCCCTGCACAGGTTCCGGGATTTGATCGATTTCCATCATTGATTCCAGTGAGTCGCCTACCTCCATCAACTCAGTTTCTGTTGAGATGATGTCTAGGATGTTTGGCTCATCCGACGGAATTTGGATTTCTTCCTCAAGGACCTGGACCTGCGTCACGTCTTTCCTAAATCGGCCATCTTTAATTTGGAGTAAATACTCTCGGGCCTTTTTCTGGTCGCCTTTTATGGTTCCGGCGCCTTTTGGAGTTGGGAATTTCAAACAATAGTAGTAGGTCGAACACGCCACTTTGAATTCATTGATAAAGGGGCGGCCGAGGAACCCATTGTAAGAGGACTGCTGGTCGACAACTAGGAAATCTACTAACCTAGTCAGCCTCCTCTCCGGGTCCTCAGCCGAAACAAGCTGGACGCTCAACCTGATACTACCTAGGGGGACGGTTACAGCTTCTCCGAACCCCACTATCCTAGCGTTGCTAGTTTCTAAATACGACTCAAAATCACCTAGGGCATCTAAGGTGGATTTGAAGAGAATGTTGGTGAAGGCGCCGGTGTCCACAAGTAGCTTGTGAACTAGGACGTTCATGATGTTGGCGGTTATCACCAACGAGTCGTTGTGGTGCGTCAGTACCCCCTCCAGGTCCGTCGAGGAGAATGTTAGCTCATCAGTGAGTTGTGCGACGGACTTGGAGATGGAGCTACCTTCCTGGACCTGGTTTATGGCCCGGATTTTGGCCTTTATTTTTCTCCTGGAAATGGAGGATCCCCCGTCTAGGAGACCTCCGACAGCTCCAATTTCTTCTTCGAGAACCAAGAGTTCTCGAGTTGGCTCCAGGTTTTATTGAGGTTGGGGAGGTTCCCTCCGCCTATTTTGAGGACCGCGTCCTCTTCTTCATCATCGGAGGCTTCTCTCCTCTCGAACCTGGTCCTCTTTGCCGGTGCCTTTTTCACGAAGTCGGCCAGCTTCCCATCCTCGTAGAATTTCCAGAGTTGTTTGCGGAGGTCTCGGCATTCGCTGGTGAAGTGGCCGATTGACTGGTGATAGGCACAGTACTTGTTGGGGTTGAGATTCGCGCGGTCCGGGCGGATTTTTCTCGGCTCTTCCAACAAGGCTTTGTCTTTGACCGCGGTAAAGACATGGTCGACGGAGACGGAGAGGACCTGGTTGAGCTTCTCTTTGAACTCATCCCCGTCGCCGAAAGCTTTCAAGTTCCGGGGAGCCTTGTATGTGCCCCCGGACTTCTTCCCATAGGGCTTCCTCTCCTCGGAGGCACCGACCTCTTTCTGGAGGGCCTCCTGCATGGCCACGAACACCCCCGCCTTGTGGCGGAATTCAGTGTAAGTGTTCAGACATGCGAGATGCATTTTCTTCCAGAGATCGATGCCTTTTCGGAGCCCGGCCATCACCGCGACGACCTTAGTGTCCTCGCTCACCGTCCCGCCCTCCAGCAGTATCTTATCGAACCTCTCCAGATACTGCTGGTCGGTCTCGCTCTCGCCTTGATGGATGTTGGCGAGTCGGTGCTTCTGGGTAAGGTAGGATCCAAACCCGGAGAAATGGGCCAAGAACTCCCGCGATAGTTGGCCAAACGAGTGGATTGACCCCGGGGGCGAGTGATGAGAACCAGCGGTGAGCTCGGTCCCCTAGGGTCAGTGGGAAATTCCGGCACTGAGTGGAGTCGGTGGCACCCACCGAAATCATAAAGTCTGCATACTTGGCCAGGTGGACCTTCGGGTCAGATTCGCCATTGTATGCAGACATCACCGGGAATTGGACTTTTTTCTGGACCGGTGCACGGAGGATGGCGGGTGCCAGTGGGGACGCGGGGAGAGTGGTGGCGTCAGGTCTGCCTGATTTGGCTGCTACTTGTGTTTGTAGCATTTTGACGACCTTTTTTAGCGAGGGCAGCTCGTCATTGGGGGCCACCTCCGGCGGAGGTTGCTCGAAGGTCGTGCATCTCGTGGACGCATGCCCCCTAGGTGCCTCACTCTGGGGTGACCCTTCCGTGATGGGTCGGAATTGGCACCCACCGTGGGGGCCCAACCTGTCGGTTGCGGGCCTCCTCAATCGGTCGTGGGCGGACCTGCGCGGCTGCAGGTCTGAATCTCCCCCGTGGGATGTAGCCGGGGCTACCGTTCGCTCGTTCTCCCCGCACCTCGGCCCCAACCGGCCTTGGAGGACCTCCCTTCTCGTCGATTGGTGGGTGACGGACACTTCGGTGTAGGCCGAAGCTCGCCCATTGTGTGGAGCTGGCTCCTCCACCACCTTTGCCTTCCCAGCGCGCTCCCTATACTGGCGAGCTTGTGCGGAGCTCGCCTCCTACTCCGTGGGGAGCTCGCTATACTGACCCCGGGCCTGGGTGCCCTGGGTCGGTCTGGTTTGCTCAGTGGCCTCGGTGGCTGGAGCTCGCTGAGGTACTAGGGCGAGCTCGTCAAGCTGCATTTGTTGCAACCTTTGTAAGGTTGCGATTGTGCGTTGGAGCTCGTCGGGGTTGTTGGCGAGGTCCCTTAGGGCGGGGTTCAGCTCCTCTTGAGTTACCGAAACCTGGGGGGTCGTGGGGCATTGTTCCTCTGGGGAGCCGGGTGCGAGGTTTCCCCCTCGCCCTGGTCCTGGTTGCCTCCCTTCTACCTCCTAATGGTTGCCGAGGTCTGTTCCTTAGGCATTTTGGGTTTGCATCGGGGGAAGGTCGCCGAGGTCAGCAGGGAGGTCAGCAGGATGACTTTGTCCGAGTTTTCGTCTAGCCTTACGTGCAACGGATTATCCGAAATCCGGTTTATCCGTGTACACGTGTGCGTTTGAAAACTCCTTTTTGGACAGATTTTAGGGACCCAGAAATCCGGCTTCTTGCCCGGAAATTTGGGTTTTCGTTCAAGGAGTGAAAATATGTGTGTATCTTCAAGTGTTCTTGAGCTTTGGTCAAGAACACCTTCAAATCTTTAAATCTTCAAACAACTCTCACTCTTTACTCTCAATTTTTTTGGGTTAAGGCCCCTTCTTCTAGCACCAAATTGTTGATAGAATTTACTAACAATGTGTTTACGTGGCTATTTATAACATATTAATTCTATCAAACAATAATCTTAGTATTTGTGTTCTTGAGGGGGATAATATGGAGAGAGAAAATAGAGAATTTAGAGAGAGAAAGTGAATGTGTATTATGATCCAATTGGAGAGAGAATGGTACAAGAGAGACCTATTTATAGGTGCACAAGTGTGAGGTGGCGCCTTGTGGGTCCCTTCGGCCCTTAGGTCGCCCTGGCTCGCCACTTACGCTACCTTTCACAACCTTTGTCCTACTACGCGCCTAATGGCGTTCCATACACCTGCTAACCCTGTCCCGGTCTCGGGCGAGCTCCCTGATGTTAAGAGAACATTCCTATGCACAGGCATTTTATAAGCGCCCAACTCATAATTAGCAAATTCGTAGGTGTTATCTCAGGCGGTGTAGGGGCAGACTATGGTCCGGTCTTCTCGATTGTAGGCGAGCTACCCCTTAAAAGGGGCGAGCTCCCTTGCGAGATCCTCTCTTCTCGTTTGGTCGGCCGGTCGACCTTGGACCTTCGGGGCTTGGGCGAGCTCCTTCCTCACCACGCCGAGCTCCCCTGTGTTGGCTTTGGTCCAAGCCGACGATGTGGCATCCTTGCGAGCTGGCAACCTACCGAGCCTATTCGTGATAGTTCCGCGATTATCGTTGGTTAGTTCACCTTATCAACACACAATATAAGTCGTTATAAAATTACGAGTCTCCATTTACTCGTAAATGACAATAAATGACTAATTTTCCCTATTTATGAAGACGACAAAAATCAATCAAGCTAAATTTGGTTGATTACTTAATCTTGCCAATCAAATCGGTATTAGCCAACCGAAGTGTGCCACGTGTCAGCGCAAAAAAGGAAGGTCTTCACCTCTCCACCCTATAAATAGGGGCCTTTCTTGTTCATTCCCAAGCAGTCCACACCCAACGAAGACTCTGACGAATGAGCAACGAATAGCAACAATCATCTCGACAAGCAAAACTGCAAGCTAAGAAGATCCATCGATCCAGCTCTTCGAAGATTCAAGTATTCTTCACCAAATCTGAAGAAGTTCTTCGAAGATTCAAACCTTTCTTCGTCAAAACCTTCCAAAAATACTGTTTGATCCAAGACAAGAGGCCAAATCCCTCCGATCAGACATTTTTCTTGAAGAACACTTTGAAGATCATCAAGCGTTCTTTGCCGACTTCAACTGTTCTTCGCCAAATATTGAAGAAACATCCTTCGATCAGAAACAAGGAGCTCCATCCCTCTGATCAGATGTTTCCAGCCGAAGAATACTTTGAAGACAACAAGCATTCATCACCGCCTTCAAAAGTTCTTCATCAAATTCAACCACAAACGCACTCCGATTAGAGATCAAGGTCCAAGACCCCTCCGATCCAGTGTTCAAGCCCAAATCCAGACTTGAAGATCTGAAGACCGTTCTTCGTCAAATTCAAGACATTCTTCATCAAATCTTCCAAAGACCTCGCTCAATCCAAAACAAGACTTCAACGTCCTTGGTTCAAGTGTTTCAGGTCAAGCCAGTCAAAGCCGACTCAAAAGTCAAAATCCAGTCAAGTCAAGACCAAAGCCGAGTCAAAGTTGAAGGAGAATCAGAGGATCATAGTTAGTGAGAGAACCCGAAATTCAAGAAAATAGTTGTATATCATTTCCAGTGTTAATAAATTTTTATTACATAAGAATTATTATCACAAATTTGGCACGCCCAGTGGGACGTCACTCTACCTCTCATCTCTCCTCTACAAGACTTCAAAGCGTCAAGTCTATATCAACCATCATCAATATGTCTTCAGCTCGCAAAATCTTTGTCAGAGTTGCTCCATCAAAGACTGTTGAAGCCAACGTGGTCACTTGAAGTGTATCGAAGAAGTTGGAGTTTGAAGCCTCTTCACAGACCAGCTCTTCAGTGGGGAACATATCAACTCATGCTACAAAGGAAGATGAAGTTGATTCAGCAGGCTCAACTCCTCGCTCCCAGTCAGACTCCTCATCAACTTCAAAAGCAGCTTCAGTGATGATGGCAGACACTTCAACTATTGAAGAAAGACTCTCAAGTCTTCTCAAAGCTGTTGAAAGCCTCACCAGCCACGTCAAAGAACGAGACTCTACAATTGCTAAGTTGATTAGCAAAGTGGACGATGTCGAGTCAAGTCACACCCGTGAAAAACAAGTTGAAGAGCATGATGAAGTGGAGACTTCGAGCAAATACCAAGCAGCTGAGGCAGAGCCAAATGCTAGGGAACTGCCGATATCAGCTGATGGCGGGATACAAGTCGACCAACTCAAAGAGCTCATCTTGGAGACAGTCAAGGGAAAGTTCGAAGGCGACTCCAAGTCAACTCACAGCTATGCCAAGCCCTACACTGATAGGATCAATAGTTTGAGGATGCCAGTCGGCTACCAACCTCCAAAGTTCCAGCAGTTCGATGGCAAAGGCAACCCAAAGCAGCATGTCGCTCACTTCATCGAGACTTGCAACAATGCTGGGACATATGGCGATCACCTGGTCAAACAGTTGGTCCGCTCCCTCAAAGGCAATGCTTTCGACTGGTACACCGACTTGGAGGCTAACTCTATTGATAGTTGGAACCAGATGGAGCACGAATTCCTCAACCGCTTCTACAGCACGAGGAGGACGGTTAGCATGATCGAATTGACAAACACGCGTCAGCGAAAGGAAGATCCTGTCATCGACTACATCAACCGATGGAGAAATCTCAGCCTTAACTGCAAGGACAGACTATCCGAGACTTCTTCAATCGAGATGTGCATCTAAGGCATGCAGTGGAGCCTTCGCTACATCCTTCAAGGAATTCAGCCGAAGACCTTTGAAGAATTGGCTACAAGAGCTCACGACATGGAGCTAAGTATAGATGCAAGAGGAGTCGAAGGTCCACCACTTCAAAAGCATCGCGATAGGTCTTATGTCAAGCCTTCAACTAAGGAATACATAACAGATCTACCTCGTGATAGGGGGCAAAGTGGGTTGACTCTGAAAGAGATACGACAGAAAGAATATCCTTTCTTAGACTCTGATGTCCCCAGGATATTTGATGACTTGATCGACGCGGAGCTCGTCGAGTTGCCTCAGATGAAACGGCTTGAAGAAGCTGGACGAACTGATGATCCAAAGTACTGCAATTGAAGATTGCTTCATCTTCAAAGAAAAGATCATGCAGCTGGCTCAACAAGGAAAGATAGAGTTTGATGAGACCATCTGAAAATGCAAGACAATGCTCCTCGACACGAGCTTAAACTGTTTGGACTACTCCCTGATACGAGTATAAAATGTCTATCAAATGACAATGCCCAAGTCAATGCTACTCGACACGAGCCTAAACTGTTTGGACTACTCCCTGATACGAGTATAAACTATCTTCAAATCATATCTCCTTGACATGAGACTAAACTGTTTACAAGTTGAATACTCCCTGATACGAGTATAAACTATCTTCAAATCATATCTCCTCGACACGAGTTTAAACTGTTTGGACTACTCCCTGATTCGAGTATAAAATGTCTATCAAATGACAATGCCCAAGTCAATGCTCCTCGACACGAGCCTAAACTGTTTGGACAACTCCCTGATACGAGTATAAACTATCTTCAAATCTTATCTCCTTGACACGAGACTAAACTGTTTACAAGTTGAAGACTCCCTGATACGAGTATAAACTATCTTCAAATCATATCTCCTCGACACGAGTCTAAACTGTTTGGACTACTCCTTGATATGAGTATAAACTATCTTCAAATCATATCTCCTTGACTCACGAGTTTAAACTGTATGTCACTCCAAGCCCACATGAGTATAAACTGTTTATGGCACCCCCAATCAAATCAAATTGAGATTTCTTTTGAACTACGTTATGGCTTGATCCTCTTCATAGAGGTACATAGGCAGCTTAGAAATCTCTAAGTTCAGTCATGATTCAATTATCTTGTTTAAGTTTGTATGCTTAATAAGATATTGAATTAATAAAGGCGGTATTGAAAGATCAAATCCAAGCAACTGATGAAGTTTCATTGATAAAGGAAATGAAGTTTGTTACAGTAAAGCAAAGCAAAGTACAGGTGCAGCCTATCAAGCTATATAAAGTAGATCCTACATAAGCCATGCAAAGGGGTCAATGTTCTTCAACTCCTTCAAAGCAGCTTCTAGGTTCAACTGGGACTTCTTCAAGCTTTTTGCTATAGTGCCCTTTCAAACTGGGATCTTCCTGATGATAAAGATGCTCTCTACAACAGCTCAAGCCTTGTCTTTGGCACTCTGAAGAGATCGTTGTTGCTGCTCCAGCTTCACAGACAACATCTTCTTCTTCCTATCGAGTTGTTCCTCTCGCCCCATCAACCGCTTGTTGCCTGCCCAGTCGCCAGTCTTGTGCACTCCTAAAGCAGCGCCCATATTCGCTTTCACTTGTGTGCTCTTCAACATTCACTCTCGTGGTCAGAAATTTGCATGCTTGCTCGAAGCTATCATGTTGTGTCTCCTGTTGCAAAAGTTGATGCATGCTTAGGCCCATCACTTTGTTGCAAAGTTGTTGAATGCTCGTGCCCCTGACAATTAAGCCCTACAAGTGCAAGCTCTTTGCTTCACTGTTAACATCGATGGATCATGCAAAGTCCGAGCCAAATCCCACTTTGCAGTCTGGAATTACCAAGAAACCACACATTCAGCATGAGCTACTAGATCTGCATCAAGTCCATCAAGCTCGTCTTCACTAAAAGCAACTACGGAATGACTATTACATCATAGTCAAGCTGCTTGCATGCTACTGTCTGGGTCTCATGCTTCTCTTCTCTACCACCAACGATCAAGGTTGAAGCGTGGCACTCTGCTTCGAAGATCCATAAAGCTACTTCTCTGTTGAGTTGCTCCCCACTGCTCACGAGCCATCCAATGTACCCTTCATAGCCGTCACGCCAAGCTTGATGTTGTGATGTCAATTGCTCTATTGATACTTTGATCGTTCGGAGGCCACATCCAAGATTGAGGGTCCGTGCTACTGCTTTTTGCATCTCAACAACAAACTTTAAATGACCTTCCATTCCCTCTTGCTCAATGGTGATGCATTGTCCTAGTGCTTGCAGAAGCTCAATGTTGCTAGAATCAGAATCTTCATGATTTGTCGCCTTAAAGATCCACACCTTGGATGCTTTAGATGTTGAGACCACTCTTCGATGTGAGATAGGTGCCCCCATCCACTGATTGATGTTCGTTGATGAAGATGATCAAGTGACGGTTGAGCTCGCTGATGAGGATGATCAATTGGCGATTGAGCTCGCTGATGAAGATGATCAAGTGGTGGTTGAGCTCAGCGATAAAGATGATCAAATGGCGGTTGAGCTCGCTGATGAAGATGATCAATTGGCGGTTGCGCTCGCTGATGAAGATGACCAATTGTTTGATGCTCGATGTTGAGGATGAGACAGCAGGCTCCAAATGGAAGTTTTGAGGTCTTGAAGAAAACCATATTTGCAGTTGAATGATGCAAATGTTGTAAGAGAAAAAAAATAAAGGTCAAAATTGGAAAAAAAAATGGAGGCAAAATTATATTTAAATAATTTAAATGGGTTAGAAATATAATTTCTAAAAAGACCTTATAATTATTTAAATTTATTTGGGCCAGATAAATTATATCATGGAGATCAACTTTATTTTAATTCATCAAATTGAAATTTCTTTATGAGTTAATTAAAAGTTGAATCCTTAAGAGGCATAAATTCCAATTCTTATTCTGGAGGCCCAAAGTGTAAAATAATTGAAAGCCCAAATTGACCAATCCATGTGTTGGTGAAAATTCCCAAGTTCACAATTGGAATTGGTCAAGTCTGTTCTATCTCCACGACAATTTGGCCAAACCAAAGTTCATCATTCTTCCTCAAATCATGGCCCAAAATTATGCCATCATTGTCAAAAAAAAAATTAGACGTCCGGTTCCACCGTCAACGGAAGTTGCATCGAGTCGTGCCTTGCCGCCCTTCTGCCGCTGCACCGCCGCCAAGTCCGTTGCCTCCCTCTCACTCGGCCGGAAAGTGCCTGGAGTCGCACAAAGTTGCCGCAGGTCCTGCCATCGCGCGCACGTCGTCGCCAATCAAGCCACATCACGCGCAAACTGTCAATTGTGCCCTGACATTCCGATCTCAGCCGGAAAATCGCTCACAAAGCCATCACCGCCGCTGGATCTGACGCCGCCATTGCTGGAAATCGCCGCACCTGCGCCGCCGTGCATCCAGCCGAGTACCGCTTCTCTCTTCGATTCGCGTCGCCTGTTATGCCCAAATCACACCTTACTGCTTCTCGCATCCACGACCGAAAAATGATGCCGCCAACTCCGTCATGGCTGGTTCGATCGCCAGAAACCAGAAGTCGCGCTGCTTCTTGCACTGCTACCGCTAATTCCGCCGGTTGAGCCAAGAAATTCCGCCATCACTGGAAATTCACGCACAAGCCGCATCCTTCGATTTGAATCTTCATCGTCGCCGGATGAATCTCGCCGTCCTCGGTTATAGAAATCCCAGCATCAAAGCTTTGCCGTCTGTTTCAAACGACCGATCGCAACCCTCGCCAAATCCCGCCAGAAACCGCGCTCCGCCGGTTGAATCTGCTGCCGATTGAAGCCTTGATGTCACTGGTTGAGCCCTGTTGTCCACACGAGTTGAGTCCTTCACGTCAAAGCGCCATCACTACTCAGTTCTCTCTCTTCAAATTCTTGCTGGTCTTCATTGCTGCGAAGCCTAAAGATAATTTCTACAAAATGATTTGATATGATGATGCAAAGAGGAAAGTTGACCCTATAATTTAGATGTTAATAGGGAATTATGTTGATTTTCCAAAATCTTTGCTGAAAAGTGAAAACGAAATCAATGTGCAAATTGGGCTTCATTGTACTTGTATTTTGAAAGAGAGATGAAAAATTGGAAGTTGGTTATACCAAATTGGGCCAGCCGACAAATCTAATAAGGTTCGGGCTCAAAATAAGATGGGCTAAAAGACTTATATGGGTCCAATTTGAATACTCTTCAAATAATCACTTGGGCCAAATCTACCTAATAAAATTGATCGGGCCGGTCCACATGTATGCATTCCTCCAAAGTTTAAGTACAAGCGAGGAAATTTCGTGCTTAATTCACTTCAAGTCCAGATATGACCGTGAACAAAGCACGAGGGGGCATTTGTAAGCATATAAAAATTGCACCCAATTAAATAATGACACATGTATAAATTAAATAAATATCAATATATATTACTATTTTAATTTTGAGGATTTATCAAATTAATTCTCTAATTAAATAGTAAAATGATATTTATTGTACACGGTATAAGTCGTTATTAAATTACGAGTCTCTCGGTACTCGTAAATGACAATAAATGGCTGATTTGCCCTATTTATGAAGACGGCAAAAATCAATCAAGCTAAATTTGGTTGATTACTTAATCTTGTCAATCAAATCGGCACCAACCAACCGGAGTGTGCCACGTGTCAGCGCAAGAAAGGAAGGTCTTCACCTCTCCACCCTATAAATAGGGGCCTTTCTTGTTCATTCCCAAGCGGTCCACACCCAACGAAGACTCTGACGAACGAGCAACGAATAGCAGCAATCCTCTCGACCAGCAAAACTGCGAGCTAAGAAAATCAATCGATCCAGCTCTTCGAAGGTTTAAGTATTCTTCACCAAATCTGAAGAAGTTCTTCGAAAATTCAAACCGTTCTTCGTCAAAACCTTCCAAAAAACTGTTTGATCCAAGACTAAAGGCCAAATCCCTCCGATCAGACGTTTTTCTTGAAGAACACTTTGAAGATCATCAAGCGTTCTTCGCCGACTTCAACTGTTCTTCGCCAAATATTGAAGAAACATCCTTCGATCAGAAACAAGAAGCTTCATCCCTCTGATCAGACGTTTCCAGCCGAAGAACACTTTGAAGACAACAATCGTTCATCGCCGCCTGATTAGGATCATATTTGCATCAATTTATGCTCATTTTGCGATGAATTTATAAAGATTTATATACATTTAGGACCTTAATTATTATCTATTTTGATTTAATTAGAAATCTACCATATTACAATAATTTTGATAATTTCAGGCTTAAATTGGGTAAGATCAACAAAATGCCACTAACTCCCACGTGACTCAGCTGCCATCAATTTCTCGGTTCCGATTTACAACTCCTGCAAAGCTACCGTACTCCCACATCTGCTAAGTGGCCCACAATTCCACTCACAACACTCAACCAGAAATCTGCAACAGTACACCACAACACCATACTCTACCATCATCTTCATCTTAATCAACTCTGCCGGAGCTCTCACGGAAACCGCTCAAATCTGCCGGAATCGATTCACAGCTACAATCACCCCTGCAACAGACGAAGCCGCCTTCGTCCCCTCAACCGCCGAAATTAGTCAACCTGCCGCCGTGAGTTCCACACCGAGCCATACAGCCCTGAATTCCTCTGTTCATCCGCCGTCGATCTTCACACCGCAACTGCTCAACCGTCGCTGCCAGTCCACTGCTCGTCCCAATCGATGCGTCGCATAGCTGTCGGAACTGCTCTGCCACCATCTCCGTCGATCACTTCGTCGATGCACAGGAACCGTCCACCCCATTCTGGTAATTTGGAAGAAGATAATGATTGGGCCCAGTTTCTGATAAAGCTAAATGTTCATTTTTTACAAACCAGGCCCAACTCTTATTTTACTTTGGCCCATTCTTGCTGAGAAGTATATATTCTGAGAGGGAGGTTTTCACAGGTTTTATCTCGCCACTAGGGCAGTAGATTAGGAACTAGGTTCTGAGATTAATTTCATAGTTTTTCAGGGATTTTAGGGATTAAACAATTTCTGATTTTGTTGATTTTTCAATTCTTGTTTTGAAGATTTTTCAAGCACAGTAGATTAGTAATTTCTTCATATTGGCAGCAACTTTATTTTGGAATTTTCAGAGATTTTTGTTATTTCAGTGATTTTAATTTCAAGTTTTTATTTAGGGTTCATGCTTATTTGCTATTTCAGTAATTCCATGTTAGATTCATTTATGTTTTCGTTAATTTCTATTATTTCATTTATTCATGTTATGCCTTTTGTCTCAGTTAGTTTTAGTAATTCTAGTCTCATTTTTAGTCTATTTATTTTATCTTGAATTATGCCCGTTATCTCAGTTAGTCCTGTTGATCCTTTAGTTATGATTTAAATCTTTTTGCTTTGGGTGGAATACACCCGAAGCAGGTACATTTTAGTTAGATTCTTAGCTTCCTTTATTTTATTTTTGCTTAATTTTGTAAGTAGATAGAAACTCAATTCCTGCATTTTCAATCTAGTTTATTTGATTTCACGACTCACACATAATTCTTAGGATTAGATTTATCTAATTGCTTCCCGTGGATTCGATATTTATAACTTGGTCAGCTTACCACTACACGATCCTATACACTTGTAGGAAAGTGCATTTGTGTGCGAACACAAATCGCTAGTCACCGCCTTCAAAAGTTCTTCATCAAATTCAACCACAAACGCACTCCGATCAGAGATCAAGGTCCAAGACCCCTTCGATCCAGTGTTCAAGCCCAAATCCAGACTTGAAGATCTGAAGATCGTTCTTCGTCAAATTCAAGACGTTCTTCATCAAATCTTCCAAAGACCTCGCTCAATCCAAAACAAGACTTCAACTTCCTTGAATCAAGTGTTTCAGGTCAAGCCAGTCAAAGCCGACTCAAAAGTCAAAATCCAGTCAAGACCAAAACCGAGTCAAAGTTGAAGGAGAATCAGAGGATCATAGTTAGAGAGAGAACCCGAAATTCAAGAAAATAGTTGTATATCATTTCCAGTGTTAATAAATTTTTATTACACAAGAATTGTTATCACAGGGGTGTTGTCTCTTGGTATATATTGTGTTCCTTGGTTGAGTTGAGCTTGTATATGGTTTTATTGTTCATTGATTCATGGAAAATCCTATTTTCATCACTTTTTTTCCCCAAATTTTTAGGATCCTTGATCCGAAAAAGTTTGGGGGGTGTGTTCGTTCTTCAAATTGTAGATTTGCAATGACATTTGTGAGCTTGAGAAGGTGTGAGGAGGAGATTTTTCTTCCTACTCAGCCATGAAGGAAACTTTCGTGTAAGTGACAATTCACTCTCCTATTCTTAATCCCAACTCAAGGTATGTCTTTACACTTATCTCTATATGTGCTTCCATTCTTAGATTTAGTTTGATTGATTTTAGAGTGCTATTTTGAGCTTAAGTGTTGATTTTTGCGGTATTGTGCTTTGATTTGAGCATTGCATGATCTTTTCTCCACTCTTTGCCAAACTTTTTAGACCTATGGTCTAAAAAGTTTGGGGGGGGTCTAAAAAGTTTGGGGGGTGTCTTCTTTTCGCAAATCTCATTGCAATGCTATGCTTATGTTTATTCTTAGTGTTCCTATGATGTTTTGGATCATATGCTTATTTGATGCCTCGTTTTGCTTGTTGATTTTTGCCATGATGTTGCTAGTTTTGAGTAATGTGGCATGAGATATGTTTATGATTGTGTGGATGTTATTGATAGTATATGTTTGATGTAGTGGACTTATCTTTTGATTCATGTATTGTCTAGTTTGCTATGAATTTTATGATGCTTGATACTTTGATGATTTGAGTATGATTGATATGATATGAGTCTTGAACACTGTACCGTGAGTTTTGAGCTTTTGATGCCCGTTTCAATCTTGAATGGATGATATTCTTTGATGTGAGTTCCACACACATACATGTTACTCTAGAACTTGACTTTGGTCTTATTTGAGGCTACATTAGATGAAGATTTCACATGATATGATTTGAGGCATTTCCTTTATCTATATTGAGCTACTTTGCCCTATGAGCCTACCATTGATATTACTATCCATTGCTCACCATTTTGTGCCTATTATCCTTTCCTTTGGCTAACCACACTTTAAGCCATTTTCCTTCCTTTTTGGAACTCTCTTGTCCTTATGATTAGTAGAGTGAAAAGAAGGAAGGAAGATTGGTGATTTGATGAAGAACATAGTGGCCTTAGTGGAAAGAAATTCAAGTATGCATGGATTGATTTGGAAAGAAGGTTCAAAAGAGCAAGTGCTTGCAAGGAATTAAAAAGGTTGACTTTTGCAAAATTGTGGTCAAGTTTGACTCTTGTGTTGTGAGTATGATCACAACTTGTCAAAAAGGGAAGAATGATCTTTGAAAAGTGTGATTTAGGAAGAGATTGCTACATTGCATGAAAATTTGGATGATCTCTATTTTGATTCCTTCTATACTTTACTAATCATACTTGTCACTTATATCCATATATTCCTTCCCTACCAAAGAGCCAACACTACAACCTTATGAAATTCATCATTGATATGTGAATGATTTGTCATTTCAAGTGGTGGAGAACTTAGACTCGAGCCAAGCTTATGGTAGTATGTGTATGTGGTGTGATGATTGAGAGAACCTCAAACACTTGAGTGGTGAGCTATACACTTATCTTGTGAGGGTCATGACTCATTGACTTGATTATTTGCTTATTGATTCATTGTTGATAGTTGATTAGATGAGATTGCATTCTAGACTTGCTTGATATTGATTGATGATTCCATGGCATTTGATCTTGTGCTTGATGCTTCATTGATACAATTATTCCCCTATCTTATCGCTTCGTTGCTCGAGGATGAGCAACAATCTAGTTTGGGGGTGTGATTAGGGTCATAATTGCATCTTTTTGCATCCATTTCTATATGGTTTTGATGTGCTTATGTTCATATTTGACCCTAAAATGATATACTTTGTGCATTTAACCCTTTTTGGCTAGAAAATTGTGTTTTGTAGTGAAAACGAGCAAGATCGAGAAAAGTCCTAAATTCTGAAGTTGAGCCAATGGAAGAAATTGATGTTCCATGTTAAAGAGCTTGAAGATAGGGTCGCAATGAAAGAAGAATCGAGTCAATCAGAGTTCTAGAACTCAAGATATGACAAAAATAAGGAAAGTCGAGCATTGCCCGAGCTAAGGACCCAAACCGGCAGCAAATACACATGAGTCGGCAGAACGTGACTTGAAATTGTGCGCCTGGAGACTGACTCGGCAGACCCATCACCGCGCACGTGGACGCGCGAGTGTGGTCGGCAGGCAGAAAGGCTCAACTCGGCAGCTGGCGACTTCGCCCGACCAGGCTGCCGAGCGTGATCGGCAGCTAGCAAGCTTCTGGTCGGCAGCCATGCAAAAGTCCGAATTTTCAGTGCTATTTTCGTATTTTCACGCATTTAATGAAGGACATTTTGGACTACACATTGTGGGCACTATAAATACCTCAAGGATCAGATTCTTAAGGCATCTAGATCATAATTCCATCTTCTTAGATTAGTTTAGAGAGAGAATTAAGTAGTTACTTAGTGGGTTCTTAATTAGATTCAATCTTCTTTCTTCCATAACTTTTGATCATCCGTCGGATTTTAGATCTGTTTGTTCCTGCATACTCGTAGTGATTAGAGCTTCATTCCTGCGGTTCATTTTTGTATTTTGAGCTTTTGATCAAGACTTAGCATTTTGGAGGTTTGTAGATTGTATTCAATTTCTCTACATATGGTAAGTTTTCCTTTAATTCTCTTGTTTTAGTTCATAATCATGTTGTTTAGAATGTTAATTGTTGATTTCCAATTCCAATTAGCCATGGGCTAATGTCCATGTTGCATGGTTGTATGAATACTATGGTGAATTTAGTCTCTTATTAATCCTATGCATGAATTAGTGATCTTGTTGGATTAGTTCTCTTATTAATGACTTGTATGAATGCTTGTGATGTTAAATTGGATTGTATGGCTTATATGTTTTAGCAATGAAGTGAGAATTGAGCTATAAGAACTTTATGCATGCCAAGTGTTTGATAAATTGCTTGTATGACCAATGAGAATTGCATATTAGCTTAGACCTCTTAATTAGAGTGTTGGTAGTTGTAGAAAGATCTAGACATCCAAAATTCATAAATATAAACATGTAAATTATATGTACATAGTTGTTGGGAAGTTGTTTGCCAATTTTATTTGATTATTTTATTAAGTTGAAATGACGTAATTCAAAGTTAATAGATGTATGTAAGTTATATGTACATGGTTGTTGAGAAGTTGTTTGCCAATTTTATTTGATTGTTTTGTTTAGTTGAAATGACGTAATTCAAAGTTAATAGATGTATGTGGAAGTTTGAAATTCCTCTTGCAAGCTCCTTGTAGCTTCAATACTAAAAGAGGAAATTTCTTAGGAGGACAAAAATGAAGAACATAACGCACAAACAAAAGGCTTATAAAGAAAAAGTAAAATTGCAAAATGCAGATCAACGTTTTATCATAGTGTTTCATCAAGTTTGAAATTATTCAGGAACAATCTTCTAGAATAATATTGTTGATGGGCGAGCCACTCGAGGTAAATCAGAGAATCAAGGGGTCGCCTCTGCCATGCTGGAGCTCGCCCAGGGCTCGCCCATACCCTCGTGAAGATCTCGCCAAGGTTCATCATCGTACAACACTCGTAGGCCACGCAAGGCGTTAGGGCTCGCCCTACCCACCGAAGCTCGCCTGTGAACTTGCCCATGAGCTCACCTGTTAGTCAATAGGACCCCGATGGCGCGCTCTTTTTCCCTCCGTCCGGTTTATCCACAAGGGTGGTTTACGGCGAGGTTTTTAATGAGGCCCATCCAGTCTAAGGCATAGTGGTAGGACGAGGCATGATAAAAGAAGCAGTGTGAGAGACCAAGACGAGGGTAAGGAACCCTCGTCAACACCGGAAGCCACATATGCTCGTAAGGTGCCTTCTCACACTCACACACCTATAAATAAGACATCTCTTGTACTATTCACACAATTCTGAAAATCAATACAGTGCCTATTACAATATTTCTCTCTCTAAACTCTCTACTCTCCCTCCTCATATTCTATCCAAGAACACAAAATCATAAGATTATTGTTTGGTAGAATTAATCTGATTTAAAGCCACATAAGCAAACATCGATTAATAAATTCTATCAACAATTTGGCGCTAGAAGGAGGGCGTCCGGCGTCGCAATCTGAAAAATTAAAAGAAAATCTCAAGAACGAAAAAGTTAGGGTTTGGTTGAAGGTTTGAAGATTTGAAGGTGTTCTTGATAAAACTCAAGAACACTTGAAGATACACATACACCTTCATCCCTTGAACGAAGAACCCAGATTTCCGGACAAAAACCCGAGTTTTCGGATTTCACGAAATCGGCCCGGAACAAGCTTCCAAACGCGCGCGTGCTCACGAATAAACCGAATTTCGGATAATTCGTCACACGCGAGGCTAGACAAAAACTTGCACAGCTCCACCTAAGCTGGACGACCACCACTCCGGCGACCTTCCTCCACTCAGACGACCTTCAGCAAGCTACTCCCTCCGAAACCCAAAAATGGCTAACACTCGAGCCGCCAAGGGACAGGCCTCCGCCGCTGCGGGAAGGTCTAAAGGGGGTGATCAAAACCAGGCCGAGGTGGAGACCTCGCGCCAGGTGGTGGAGACCTCACAACCACCTCCCCAGAAGAGCACCACAGCTCCGCGACCCCCGCGAGTTGCGGTGACCCAGGAGGACTTGGCCCCCGCTCTGAGGGACCTGGTCAGCAATCCTGACGAGCTCCAGCGCACCATCGCGACCTTACAAAGGTTGCAGCAGCGACAGCAGGACGAGCTCACCCTAGTACCCAGGCGAGCTCCAGCCGCTGAAACCCGGGAGTAGACCAGGCCCACTCAGGGCACCCAAACCAGAGGGGACTACAGCGTACTCCCCACCGAACAGGAGGCGAGTTCGGCACAAGCCCGCCAGCGTAGGGAGAGGACTGGTAAGGCCAAAATGGTGGAGGAGGGTCCTGCTCCCTACACGAGAAGGGAGTCGACATACACCGGGGCATCTGGCACCCACCAATCACAAAGGAGGGAAGTCCTCCAAGGCCGCCTGGGCCCAAGATACGAAGAGAATGAGCGTACGGTGGCCCCAGCTGCGTCCCATGGGGACTCCGATCAGCAGCCACACAGATCAGCCCACGAAAGGCTGAGGAGACCCGCCACCGACCGACTAGGCCCCCACGGCGGACGCCAATTCCAGCCCGCCACTGAGAGGTCACCCCAGAGTGAGGCACCTCGAGGACGTACGTCCGCGAGATGCACGACCTTTGAGCACCCTCCGTCGGAGGTGACCCGAGATGACGAGCTGACCTCACTGAAAAAGGCCGTTGAAATGCTACAAGCACAAGTAGCAGCCAAGTCTGGCGGACCTGACGCCACGACTCTCCCCACCTCTCCATTGGCACCTGCCATCCTCCGCGCACCGGTCCAGAAGAAAATTCAATTCCCGGTGATGTTCGCATACGAAGGCGAATCGGACCCGAAAGTCCACCTGGCGGACTTCATAATTTCGGTCGGCGCCACTGACTCCACCCAGTACCGGAACTTCCCGCTGACCCTAGGGGATCGAGCTCACCGATGGTTCTCTTCACTCGCCCTGGGGTCAATCTGCTCATTTGGCAACTCTCACGGGAGTTCCTGGCCCACTTCTCTGGGTTCGGATCTTACCTTACCCAGAAACACCGGCTCGCCAACATCCACCAAGGCGAGAGTGAGACCGACCAGCAATACCTGGAAAGGTTCGATAAAATCCTGCTGGAAGGCGAGCCAGTGAGTGAGGACACCAAGGTCGTCGCAGCGATGGCCGGGCTCAGGAGGGGCACCGACCTCTGGAAGGAGATGCACCTCGCATGTCCCAACACTTATAGTGAATTCCACCACAAGGCGGGGGTGTTTGTGGCTATGTAGGAGGCACTACTGAAAGAAGTTGGTGCCCACGAGGAAAGGAAGCCCCACGGGAAGAAGTCCGGGGGCGCCTACAAAGCCCCCCGGAACTTAAAGGCCTTTGGCGAGGGAGATGAGCTCAAAGAAAAGCTCAACCAGGTCCTCACTGTCTCCGTCAACCATGTCTTCACTGCTGTCAAAGGCAAGGCCATGCTGGAAGAGCCGAGGCGAATCCGCCAGGACCGCACGAAGCTCAATCCCAATAAGTTCTGTGCCTACCATCAGGCCATCGGCCACTTCACCAGCGAGTGCCGAGACATCCTCAAGCAACTCTGGAAATTTTACGAGGAGGGGAAATTGGCCGAGTTCGTGAAGAAGGCCCAAGCTAAGAGACCGAGGTTCGAGAGGAGGGCTACCTCCGATGACGAGGAGGAGGAAGCAGACCAACCTGGTCCCCATCACAGACGGAGGGCACCTCCCCAACCTCAGCAAAACATGGAGCCTACTCAGGAACTCTTGGTTCTTGAGGAGGAGATCGGAGCTGCAGGAGGTCTCCAGGACGGGGGATTCTCCATATCCAGGAGAAAGAGGAAGGCCGAAATTCGGGCCATAAACCAAGTCCAGAAGGGCAGCTCCGACCCCAGGACTGTCTCACAGCTTACTGACGAGCTGACGTTCTCCGCGGCGGACCTGGAAGGGGTACTGATGCCTCACAACGACTCGTTGGTGATAACCGCCAACATCATGAACGTCCGAGTTCACAGGCTACTTGTGGACACCGGCGCATTCACCAACATTCTCTTCAAATCCACCTTAGACGCCTTAGGTGATTTTGAGTCGTATCTGGAACCTAGCAATGCTAGGATAGTGGGGTTCGGAGAAGCTGTAACCGTCCCCCTAGGTAGTGTTAGGTTGAGCGTCCAGCTTGTATCGGCTGAGGACCCCGAAAGGAGACTGACTAGGCTCATAGATTTCCTAGTTGTCGACCAGCAGTCTTCCGACAAAGGGTTCCTTGGACGCCCTTTTATTAATGAATTCAAAGCGGCGTGTTCGACCTACTACTACTGTTTAAAATTCCCAACTCTAAAAGGTGTCGGAACTGTAAAAGGTGACCAGAAAAAGGCCCGAGAGTGTTTACTCCAGGTCAAAGATGGCCGGGTCAAGAAAGCGGTGACACAAGTCCACATCCTCGAAGAGGACGTACAGATTCCTGCATACGAGCCAAACATCCTAGACGTCATCTCGGTCGAAACTGAGATGATGGAGGTAGGCGATTTGTCAGAAATCAACCAAGGCACTGGATCTGTGCAAGACACACAACCGACACCAATGGAGGACTTGGAAGAAACCCAAGTGTTGAGACCTGCGCAGGGGTCGGTACCTGCGCAGGGACAACAACCTACTCCCATGGAGGTAGCTGATGAGGCCCAAGGTGGGGGACCTGCGGGAAGTCAAGAACCAACACCAATGGACTTTGACCCAACTCCCCAAGTCACCACACCATCCCAAGCCGACAGACCACCTGAGGTGTTCACAGCCGACGAACTCGCCCAAGCTGAGAGCCAACCCGATGACCTCGAGCCGCGCATAGGCCACGAGCCTGTGCAGATGTCACAAGGGGAGTGGGACGAGTTCATCAGCGACCCGAGGTGGAAAAGCCAAAAGAGAAAAGCAACCCCCATGGAAGAGTTGATGGCACTCCCGGTGGACCAGGAATGGGACTTAGAACTTTTTATCGGTTCTGAGTTACCTGAACCGTACCGGTCGAGGATGGAGCTCTTCTTGATGACCAACCTGGACGTGTTTGCCTGGTCTCACAAAGACATGACGGGAATCCCGTTGGGACATGCTTGCCACAGACTTAACATAGACCCGACGAGGAGACCTGTACGCCAAAAGCGGAGGAAGTACGGACCAGACAAGTACGCAACTCTAACAGTTGAGGTAGAGAAGTTGTTAGACAACAAGCTCATCAAGGAAGCTTTGTGTCCGCAGTGGGTCGCGAACCCCGTCCTGGTGAAGAAACACAATGGGACGTGGAGACTCTGCATTGACTTCACGAACTTGAACAAAGCATGCCCGAAGGACAACTTCCCACTACCTCACATTGACCAGCTGGTGGACAGCACTGCAGGCCATGAGATGATGACATTCATGGATGCTTTTGCGGGCTATCACCAGATATCTCTACACCCAGATGACCAGGAACACACGACGTTCTACACTAACAAGAACATGTATTGCTGGGAAAGGATGCCGTTCGGACTCATCAATGCCGGAGCTACCTACCAAAGATTGGTGAACAAAATGTTTGACCAACACATTGGCAAATCCATGGAGGTGTACGTGGACGACATAGTTGTCAAGAGTTTGAGAAAGGAGGACCACCTAGACCACCTAAAACAGACCTTCGACATACTGCGCCACTACAACATGAAGTTGAACCCCAAAAAGACCAGCTTCGGCGTACACTCTGGGAAGTTCCTGGGGCACTTAGTTAGCCAGCGGGGAATTGAGGTCAATCCAACACAGGTCCAATGCACAATCGAGATGGGGATACCCGATTCCGTCCAAAAAATTCAAAGGCTGACAGGGTGCATGGCAGCCCTGAACAGATTCATCTCCAGGTCCAGCGACCGAAATTGCCCATTTTTCGAGGCAATTAAGGCAAACACACGAAAGTACAAAGAGGCGGCCAAGGCCAACAAGCTCCACCTAAAAAACTACTTCGTTTGGACAAGTGAATGCCAACGAGCCTTCGAAGATATCAAAACATACCTGGCGGATACACAGGTTCTGTCGAAGCCAATACCTGGAGAGAAGCTGTATCTGTACCTAGCCACGTCGGAGGTGGCCATCAGCTCCGTCCTGGTCCGAGAAGAGGCGAAAACACACCTACCAGTGTACTACGTGAGCCAAGTCTTACATGAAGCTGAGTTGCGGTACACCCCAACAGAGAAGCTGGCTTATGCACTGGTGATGAGTGTTAGAAAATTGAGGCCTTACTTCTTTGACCATCCAGTAGAGGTGCTGACAACGTTCCCACTGCGTCAAATACTACAGCGCCCAGACACTGCCGGACGCCTGCTGAAATGGTCACTGGAGATCAGCCAATATGGTATAACCTACGCACCCCGAACAACGATCAAGGGACAAGCACTTGCCGACTTCATCGTCGAGCTAACTTTCCCACAAGATCCGACGAGGGGGCGTATAGCTCCGTGGCATCTCTACGTGGACGGATCATCAACTAGCATGGCAGTAGGCGCCGGCATGGTCCTGATCAGCCCAGACAGACAAGTCTTCACCTCCGCAATTCGGTCCGACTTTCGAGCAACCAACAATGAGGCGGAGTATGAAGCGTTGATAGCAGGACTTAGGTTGTCATTAGCTGTGGGGGCAACCAATCTTCAAGTTTTCGGAGACTCCCAGCTAATAATATCCCAAGTCCGGGGGGAATATGAGGCAAAAGACCAGCAGATGATGACCTACCAGAAAATAGCCGCGCATCTGATCTCGATGTTTACACAAGTTTACATCAATCAAATACCGCGGCTAGAGAACACACAAGCAGGTGCTCTAGCCCGGCTAGCTACTAGCAACGGCGAAGCCGAATTCACGGAGGTTGTGATCACCACACTGAAAAACCCCTCGACGTCCGATTACAAGATAAATCAAACCTCGAGAGGGGGGCAGGAGGACAGTGAAGGTGGTGAAGATTGGTGCACTCCAATCCATAAATACCTAACAGACGGAACAACCCCCGTGGACACTTGGGAAGCTAGCCGGTTAGTAAAGCAAGCTGCCAGATATACACTGCTAGACGGCCAACTCTATAAACGTGGATTCTCTCTACCCCTACTCAAATGCCTAACTAGGAAGCAGGGGTCCGAAGTGTTAGAAGAAATTCACGAAGGGATTTGTGGGAGTCACGCTGGGGGGCAAGCATTGGCATATAAGACGATCAGACAGGGCTACTACTGGCCCACTCTTCGCAAAGATGCCATCAGCTTCGCTCGAAGGTGCCAAAAGTGCCAACTTTTCGCACCTAACATCCACTCCCCAGCCAACCAGCTTAAGTCGGTTTTCAGCCCGTGGCCTTTCGCGAAATGGGGTATCGACTTGATCGGCCCATTTCCACCTGGCAGAGGCGGTGTAAAGTTTGCTGTCGTTGCAGTAGACTACTACACTAAGTGGGCTGAGGCCGAAGCTCTCACCACCATAACCCAAGAAAGGATGATCGGCTTCATTTGGAAAAACCTGATCTGCAGGTTTGGACTCCCGCAGTCGGTCATCACTGATAATGGAAGGCAGTTCGACGGACAGAAGTTGAGGGACTTCTGCAGTTCATGGAACATCAAGAAGCACTACTCAACTCCGTATCACCCCCAGTCGAACGGCCAAGTCGAGGCGGTGAACAAGATCCTGAAACACATTTTGAAGCTCCGCCTCGAAGAATAGAAGGGGAGCTGGGCAGACGAACTCCCGGAGGTCCTATGGTCCTATAGAACTTCCTATAGGGCCAGCACCGGAGAGACCCCGTTTGCCCTAGCCTTCGGGACCGAAGCCGTAGTCCCGGTAGAAGTCCAGAACAAAACTTGGAAGGTGGTGGGATATGATGAAGAAAAGAATGATGAAGCCTTGGCAGTAGAAAAAGATCTGATCGAAGAGACCAGAGCTTCGTCAGAAATGAAAAACGCCACCTACAAGCGCAGAGCGGAAAAATATTACAACTCTCAGGTCCGAGACCGAAAGTTCAAGGTCGGAGACCTGGTGTTAAAAAAGAAATTGATGGCCCCACCAGGTGTATTCGGTTCAAATTGGGAAGGACCATTCCGGGTCACTACAGCCTGGCCAAACGGTACCTATGATCTAGAAGACGCAGAAGGCAAAGCTTCGTTATACACCTGGAGCTCGGCACATCTAAAAAAATTCTACCAATAGACTAGAATCCTGCACCAGATCACCCACTGCTCCAGACAGCTCGCCGAGCCCAGCTCGCCCACATGCTTAAAAATCCCCAATGCGCAAGGACCAAGGTCCCAAACGTTGTAATTAAATAGCTCGAAGGCAAAGGCTAAAGTGCCCAAGGTCACGAAGGTACCCTCCTTAAAGGGTTGCTAAGCACCTACTGCCACAAGTTAGAAAAATTCACGAAAAAGATGAAGAAACGTCTAAGGCAAGGTTCATGAAACCCAATGGCCCAACGCGAATCAATCAAAGTGCAGTTCGCCGCCCTAAGTGGTCTAAGACGAACGATTCGCGGCCCTAAGTGGCGTAAGACGAAGAATACACACTCTCAAAACAGAGGTACAATTCGTAGTCGTAAGTGACGTAAAACGAACGATTCGCTTCTCAAAGTAGAATAAGATGAACAATTATGTACCAGAAAAATAAACAAAAACGAGCTATTTACGAAATTATAACGTAAAAGCGCAAATACATAAAGGAAAAGAGTTGGACAAAAAATGCTCGGCTTATATTCAAAAAGATACTTAAGAGATTTTCAAGCCAAAAATATGCTTGAAAAAATCCTAAGTATAAGTAGCTGTGTTGGCCACAAAGGCCGACCAACTGGCCATTTTTGAACTACAAAAAGCTCCTTCTGGGCGAGCTGCACGTGCCCGGCGAGCTAAGTCTACTTGAGCAAAAAGCGAAGACTACAAAAATGGAGCTCCTTCTGGGCGAGCTCCGCAACCCGGCGACCTATCGAAACTTGGAAAATAAAAACTAAACTAAGAAAGCAATAGTAAAGAGGGCCTAGGACTCGGGGTCGGCGACCTCTGGAGTGGGGGCGACCTGGCGGATGGGCATGGCAAGCTCGGCATCAGAAGTGATGTTCCCGGAGAGTCCGCTTGTGCCGAGCTCGCTGATATTTATCATCGCATCCCCGCAGACCTCTTGCATCTGCTCCATTGGCGGCGGGGCCTCACCTCCAGCATCCCCCTCGGCACCTTCAATCTCTTGGGCAAGGTCAACAGTCAAGACCTGCTTCGTCTGGATAATGTTGAATTTTTGACGAGTAGCGTCAAGATTGATCCCATAGCCCGCGAGATCTCCAATATTCAGCTCCGTGCCGGGGGGGATCGAGGACTTCTCCAAGCAATCCTCAAACTCGCTGACGAGAGCTTCCCACTCACTGTCATTATTAATCCGCGCCCATTGGAAGGAGCGGATAACCTCAGCAAAGCAGAGCACGAAGCCCTTGTCAGTAGCGACCACCTCGGCGAGCTCAAGTGCCTCAGGAGTGATCGCGGTGTCAGAACGGCTCTTGAGCTCGGCGATCTCCAGAGCCTTGGCAGCAACCTCTACCTGCAGCTTCCGGCACTCCTCCGAGTTCCCTCGGCTCTGATCACGGAGGAGCCCTACCTCAACCCGGGTCAGGGCGAACTCCTCTTCCCGAGCAGCAAGTGTCCGGCGAGCTTCATCCAGCTCGGCCTGTTGTTGGCGGAGGTCGACCTGAAGTTTTTCTGCTTTTCTAATAGCAAGCCGCTCCGCCTCCAGTGAGGCCTTTGCCTTGGTCTCTGCCCTCGCCAGCTCCTCGAGGACCTTCTTTCGCTCATCGCCCACCTTGGTCAGCACCCTCTTCGCATCAAGGCGAGCTCTATCAGCGGCGGTGACATCATCGCCGACGAGTTGGGCCACCGCCATTGCCGCACAGGCGTAGTGCATCGCCAGCCTCGCCTTGTCGGTAGGCTTCTGCCTCTCGATCATGCTGATCTCTGAGGCAGAGAGGTACTTAGGGGCCTCAGTAAAAACCCGGCGAGCCGCCCCATCAGGAAGGTCCCTCGATGAGCTCAGGGCCCTACACCGCTCAGCGATATAGAGAGATTCAGGTCGCTGCGGGAACTCGGCGGGAGTATACCTACACAATACTCAAATCAGTTAGCAAAAATCATAGCAAAAATCATAGAAGTTACAAAGGCTTCCAACTTCAAAGAGGTCGCCCACTTACCCAAACCTATCGGGGTTGAGCCCAAGCAGGGTATCATCCCGAATAGGGACCCCGTAGGGAGGCAGCGAGGGCGCACTCTGAGGAGTTGGGGGCGCCTGAGAAGATTGGACAGCAAGGGCTCGCCCTGACCCTGCTGGGGTTGATCCGGAGCCGCCCTCGGCCCTAACTCGTTTGGTGGGGCGAGCCTCTTCCGCACTCACCCGCGAGCCATCCCCCCGGTGGAGAGCTCGCCTCGTTTGCTGGGGCGGAGGGGGTTGGGTACCCCTTTCTGAATCCGAGCCTCGGCCCCCTCCCTTCTTGGTGGCGGCAACCTTCTCCTTTGTTTGGGGAGGCGCCGAGGTCCTTTGTGAACCCGAGCTCCCGGCCTTATCAGCGGCCTTGGCGAGCTCGAGCTTTTTCGTGGCATCCAGGACCGCCCCCGAAGGGATACCTTCCCTCCCTGGGCGAGGCTTGCCCATCCTGAGCTGCCGAGCTAGAAAATAGTATGCTTCAGGAACTTTAACAGGTGGGAGCTCGGCAGTAGGACCTACACCTGCACAAGATGATCAAGTAGGTCAGGCGACCTCAATATACGGAGCAGCGACCTGGCAGAACTTCAAAATGGAGAAGTGCAAAACCTTGAGCAGCGAGGTGGTGTGGTGAAGTGGTGAGGCGGCGAGCCTGTGGCAGTGGTGTTGGCACAAGTGTTCGATCTCACGATCCTTCTTCTCCCTCAAGCAACACACCGTCCGCACAAACTCGAAGCCAATCGAAACCTCCAGTTTCCCACGGCTCGACTTGTGGTGCTTCAAACCTACAAAAAGATAGATTAGATCAGTAATCTAATCCAACGCACACACACTAAGGTATGCCACCTACAGCTCGCCTCCCCGTATATCTCTGGAGTAGGGATACGCCCTCCACGACCATCAGAAGCTCGCCAATCCCCCCCGATAAAGAAGAACTGCTCCTTCCAATCCTGGATTTTGTTGGGGAGGTTGCCTAAAAATTTGCCCCCCGGGCGAGCTTGGAAAGAATAATATCCCTTCCCCTCCCTCACCTGTCTGATCACGATGAAGAGCTCGTTAATCTCCGCCGTACTCAGCCAATTTTCATAGCCCTCGAGGCCGAAGACGGTCAGGGCTGCCAACAGATTGCTCCATGCATTCAGAGTAAGTTGGGTAATGGCGAGGCCCGTGTCCGCCAAAAATTGCCCAATGATGGGGTGAAGGGGATGGGTGAGCCCCGCCTTCAAGGTGTGATAATTCATGGCTGTGAGCCCGGTGGGGGGGAGGTCGGCTCGTTCTTTCTCCTCAGCGGGATACATAAAAATATCCAGCGGGATACGGAACCGCCTCCGAATATCCGGAAGGGCGAACTCGCTCATGATGCTCTCCACCCCGTTGGCCTTAAGGTCAGACTTGCCAGCGGCTTTTCGAATCGGAGCTCGCCGGGGTAGGGGGAAGCTCACCCCGTGGGTTCTCATGTATTCGCCCCAGTCGAACTCGTTCATGACCTCGGCAGAGATTTGATGTTCAGGGAGCTTGGGAAAGGGAAAGTCGATGAAACAGAGGTATTCATAAGTGACCTCCGTCCCCATATCCTCGCCGACCTCTTCGTCGACCTTGCGGGCCAGCTCGCCAGCAAGGTCGCCAGGCCCAACCTCGGCGACCTCCTCCCGGGCCTCAATCTCGGCGGCCTCCTCTTCAACGGGGGTCGCGGCTCCTCCGTGAGCTCGCTCCGAGTAATCCCAGAGCTCGCGGAGGGGCGATTCCTCACCGGAACTAGTAGCTTGCTCGCTGGAGTCAGAGCGAACTGACCCCAAGAGCTCGCTACTGTCCGGGAAGGTTTCAGAGCTCGCCCCAGAGCTCGAAGAGAGGACCACATGTGCTACTCGGGGGTTTGGAAGGTCATCGGTCATTTGTCCTTTGCCCAGATCACGATGCGGGGGGTATGGCTTGAAGAGTTCTCAGACATAATGTAGGCGTTCGGAAGCAAGAAACAAGGAAGAAGAGAAGAGAGAAATCTGGACTTCTACCTTGGGAGACGTTCGGAGACGCGTCTGAAGCAGAAGGGTGATCGCCAGAAATATGCTCTGAGAGGTGAGAAAGCAAAAGTAAGGAAATTCCTCATTTCCGCCTATTTATAGACGCTGGGCGCAAGCTCGAAATTCCCGGAAGATCAGGGACCTTTTTGCAAAGAATTTGAAAAGTTATTATTATGGGCGCGGGAAATGACACTGAGGGTGATGCATGCGATATCTCGAATTCCACCCACAGGAGAGCTCGCCCGAGAGTCATATGCCAGCTCGCCCACACATGCCATGAGCCATGATGAAGGCGAGCTGGGGGGTAATTGTTGATGGGCGAGCCACTCGAGGTAAATCAGAGAATCAAGGGGTCGCCTCTGCCATGCTGGAGCTCGCCCATACCCTCGTGAAGATCTCGCCAAGGTTCATCATCGCACAATACTCGTAGGCCACGCAAGGCGTTAGGGCTCGCCCTAGAGCTCGCCCGACCCACCGAAGCTCGCCTGTGAGCTCGCCCATGAGCTCACCTGTTAGTCAATAGGACCCCGATGGCGCGCTCTTTTTCCCTCCGTCAGGTTTATCCACAAGGGTGGTTTACGGCGAGGTTTTTAATGAGGGCCATCCAGTCTAAGGCATAGTGGTAGGACGAGGCAAGATAAACGAAGCAGTGTGAGAGACCAAGACGAGGGTAAGGAACCCTCGTCAACACCGGAAGCCACATAATCTCGTAAGGTGCCGTCTCACACTCACACACCTATAAATAAGACCTCTCTTGTACTATTCACACAATTCTGAAAATCAATACAGTGCCTATTACAATATTTCTCTCTCTAAACTCTCTACTCTCCCTCCTCATATTCTATCCAAGAACACAAAATCATAAGATTATTGTTTGGTAGAATTAATCCGATTTAAAGCCACACAAACAAACATCGATTAATAAATTCTATCAACAAATATAATTAAATTATGTTCAATAATTCAATTCAGATAAGCTGCACACATCCTCATGCAAGTGTCTGGCACTAAACTATCAAATGAACTTTGGAGGCAAAAAGACCAATATTTTTTTTCTTGATTTTAATCAATAAGAGATCCAAGTATAGCATACATTAGTTAAAATTTAGTAGTGAAATGGATCCATTTATGTTCTTTGTTTTTCCTCTATCAAATGCATGCTTCTGTCCATCAACATTTGAGGAATCATTTGTCAAGAGATTTTTCACCTTTTGTGATTTTCCGATGCAAACGATTGAAATCAAGGTAGTCCTCAAGCTCTCTGAATTGCTAAGAACTTGAAATCAAACTATCTTCTATCATATGGTCTACATTGATATGTTCTTACCCAAATCAATGGAAGTTTGTCTTTTCTTTCTTTTCCTGTTGAGAAGTTTAGGATCCTGCAAACCAAATTAAAAATGAACTTATCTATAAACATATTTGGTGGAAAATATAATTAGTTTTCATTAGTTATTAGTTGATTTTTCATAAGAAGAAGTTGTTTCACTCAATTTCTTAATCTCACTTGATATATGAAGTCTCTTAGAATTAAATAGAGTTTTCAACAGCAGCAGAAAGTTCCTATAAAAAGAAAGCTTCAAAACTAAAGTCTCCAAGGTCTTCCTAAATCTAGAACCTCTAATTTATTAAGTCTCTTTGTATGACAAGGCAAGCTAAGCATCAATATCTTCGAACTTAGTAACTAATTTCAAAAGACTTCTTTACTCCAATGCTCCTTCTAATTTGTACTGAGACTTTTGCACCTCAAGTTTGCACTGCAAGTTTGTCCACTGGATATCTCACAAAATTATTTACTTCATCACATACATTAACACAAATTACTTCCTTAAAGAAACACAAACAATAATTAGAACAACATTTAAAAACACAATAGTTCCTCAAGAATCAAAATGTGACCACAAACAGATAGCTGAAGACCATAAGTAGCATGGTAGTAACGAAGAAACACACCTTCACATCAGTTGGTTGAGAGTAAATGAAGAGAGTATTTGATCACAAATCCAATGTTGATTCCGATTCCAAACCCAAAACCCCCGAAGATTGTAGTTATGATACCCATACCTAATCTGTTTTCAAATCAACCCAAACAAATTCTCCATTTACAAACACACCCAGGGACAAAGATTAATCAAGAAAACGGCCTTCATATTTCTATATCAACAACATTACTGCCAATTTCGTTCAACAAAAAGGGCATAACTCATTCAACAACCAAGCTCTTAAGACATTATTATCTTTCTAAAACCTACAGGAAAGAAATCAACTTCCCTCACAGAGGAGAGTGAGAAATTTCACACAAGAACACCCTGTTGATAGAATTTGTTAATCGTATTTGTTATGTGGCTAGTTATAACATGTTAATTCCATCAAACAATAATCCAAGAGTTTGTGTTCTTGGATGTAATATGAGGAGGGAGAGTAAAGAGTTTAGAGAGAGAAATATTGCAGTAGGGATTGTATTAATTTTCAGAATTGTGAGAGAGTTGTGTGAATAGTATAAGAGAGGTCTTATTTATAGGTGTGTGAGTATGAGACGGCACCTTACGAGCCTATGTGGCTTCCGGTGTTGACGAGGGTTCCTTACCCTCGTCTCAATCTCTCACACTGTTTCCCCTATCACGCCTCGTCCTACTACCATGTCTTAGACTAGATGGGCCTCATTAAAAACCTCGTCGTAAACCACCCTTGTGGATAAACCGGACGGAGGGAAAAAGAGCGCACCATCGGGGTCCTATTGACTAACAAGTGAGCTCATGGGCGAGCTCCCAGCGAGCTTTGGTAGGTCGGGCGAGCTCCCGAGCCTTGACCAGATTCCAGGGTATCGGGCGAGCTCTGGTGTACCCACAGACGGGCGAGCTCTGGACCTTCTCCAGCTCGGATGGGCTCTGGTGACCTGGCAAACCTTGGGGATTATTTCTGAAACCGACGTATTAGTTCGCCATATCAACATTTGCCCCCCAGCTCGTGCGCATCATGACTTTGTCCAATGTGTGGGCGAGCTGGAGAACTTGAGGTTTGGCGAACTATTTCCGGGGGCGCCGGGCTAGTAGGCGAGCTGCGCCTCGGAGGTCGCCTCGGCCGACACGATGCGGGATCCCAAGCGTCACGCAAGTCTCTTGGCGTCTCGATTCCCGCCCATAATAATGATAACTTTTCAAATTCCTTGCAAAAAGGCCCCTGATCTTTCGGGAATTTCGAGCTTGTGCCCCGCGCCTATAAATAGGCGAAAATGAAGAATTTCCTCATTTTGCTTCCTTCATTTCTCAGAGCGTATTTCTGGCGATCAATCCTCTGCTCTAGACGTGTCTGCCAAGGTAGAGATCCAGATTTCTCCTCTCTTTCTTTCCTTGCTCTTTGTTTTCGAACGCCTACATTATGTCTGAGAACTCCTCGAGCCATACCCCCCCGCGTCGTGATCTGGGCAAAGGACAAATGACCGATGACCTTCCAAACCCCCGAGTAACACCTGTGGTCCTCTCCTCGAGCTCTGAGGCGAGCTCTGAAACCTCCCCAGACAGTAGCGAGTTCTTGGGGTCAGTTCGCTCTGACTCCAGTGAGCAAGCCACTAGTTCTGGTGAGGAATCACCCCTCCGCGAACTCTGGAATTACTCAGAGCGAGCTCGCGGGGGAGCAGCGACTCCCGCTGAAGAGTCCCAGGAGGAGGTCACCGAGGTTGGGGCCGGTGACCTTGCTGGCGAGCTGGCCCGTGAGGTCGACGGAGAGGTCGATGAGGATACGGGGACGGAGGTCACTTATGAATACCTCCGTTTCATCGACTTTCCCTTTCCCAAGCTCCCTGAATATCAAGTCTCCACCGAGGTCGTAAATGAGTTCAACTGGGGTGAATATGTGAGAACTCACGGGGCGAGCTTCCCCTTACCTCGGCGAGCTCCGATTCGAAAAGCCGCTGGCAAGTCTGATCTTAAGGCCAACGGGGTGGAGAGCATCATGAGCGAGTTTGCCCTTCCGGATATTCGGAGGCGGTTCCGCATCCCGCTGGACATTTTTATGTATCCTACCGAGGAGAAAGAGCGAGCCGACCTCCCCCCTGCCGGGCTCACAGCTATGAATTACCACACCTTGAAGGCGGGGCTCACCCTTCCCCTCCACCCCATAATCGGGCAGTTTTTGGCGGATACGGGCCTCGCCATTACCCAACTCACTCCGAATGCATGGAGCAATTTGTTGGCCGCCCTGACTATCTTCGGCCTCGAGGGTTATGAAAACCGGCTGAGCACGGCGGAGATTAACGAGCTCTTCATTGTGATCAGGCAGGTGAGGGAGGGGAAGGGATATTACTCTTTTCAAGCTCGCCCGGGGGGCAAATTTTTAGGCGACCTCCCCAACAAAATCCGGGATTGGAAAGAGCAGTTTTTCTTCATCGGGGGGATTGGCGAGCTTCTAATGGCCGCGGAGGGAGCATTTCTACCCCCGAGACCTACGGGGAGGCGAGCTGTAGGTGGCGTACCTTAATGTGTGTGCGTCGGATTAGATTACTGATCTAATCTATCTTTTTGCATGTTTGAAGCGCCACAAGTCGAGCCGCGGGAGACCGGGAGTTTCGATAGGTTTCGAGTTTGTACGGACGGTGTGTTGCTTGCGGGAGAAAAAGGACCGTGAGATTGAACATCTGTGTCAACACCACTACTTCCGGCTCACCGATCTCATCACCTCGCCACACCACCTCGCCGCTCGAGGTTTTGCGCCTTTTCATTATTGAGTTTCCAGAGCTCGCTGTCTTGTATGTCAAGGTCGCCGAACTGACTTGGTTGTTTGTTGTACAGGTGCAGGTCCTATTGCCGAGCTCCATCCCGTTGAGGTTCCCGAAGCTTATCACTTCCTAGCTCGGCAGCTGAAGATGGGTAAGCCTTGTCCGGGGAGGGAAGGCATCCCTTCGGGGGCGGTCTTGGACGCTACCAAGAAACTAGAGCTCGCCAAAGCCGCTGAGAAGGCTGGGGGCTCTGGTTCTCAGAAGACCTCGGCACCTCCCCCAACAAAGGAGAAGGTCGCCGGAGCCAAAAAGGGGGCGGGCCGAGGCTCAAACCCTGAACGGGGTACTCAACCACCCCCGCCCCATCAGACGAAGCGAGCTCTCCACCGGGGAGATGGCTCGCGAGTGAGTGAAGAGGAAACTCGCCTCGCCAAGCTAGCCAGGGCTGAGGGCGGCTCTGGATCAAGCCGAACGGGGTCAGGGCGAGCTCTTGTTGTTCGACCTTCTCCAGCGCCTCCAACTCCTCAGAGTGCGCCCTCGCCGCCTCCCTACGGGGTCCCTATTCGGGACGATACCCTGCTCGGGCTCAACCCCGATAGGTTTGGGTAAATGGGCGACCTCTTTTGAGTTGGAAGCCTTTGCAACTTCCATGGTTTTTGCTAACTGATCTGAGTATGTGCAGGTATACTCCCGCTGAGTTCCCACAGCGACCTGAGCCTCTCCATGTCACCGAGCGGTGTCGGGCCCTGAATTCGTCGAGGGACCTTCCTGATGGGGCAGCTCACCGGGTTTTTACCGAGGCCCCCAAATACCTCTCCGCCTCGGAGCTCGGGATGATCGAGAGGCAGAAGCCTGCTGACAGGGCGAGGCTGGCGATGCACTACACCCGCGCAGCGATGGCGGTGGCTCAGCTCGTCAGCGATGATATCGCCGCCTCTGATAGAGCTCGCCATGATACAAATAAAGCGCTCACTAAGGTGGACGACGAGCGGAAGAAGGCGCTTGAGGAGCTCGCGAGGGCGGAGTCCAAAGCGAAGGCCTCGCTGGAGGAGGAGCGGCTTGCAATTAAAAAGGCAGAAAAACTCCAAGCCGACCTCCGCCAACAACAGGCCGAATTGAAAGCAGCTCGCCGGACACTCGCTGCTCGGGAGGAGGAGCTCGCCTTGACCCGGGTTGAGGTAGGGCTCCTCCGGGATCAGAGCCGGGGGAATTCTGAGGAGTGCCGCAAGCTGCGGGAGGAGGTTGCCACTCAGGCTCTGGAGATCGCCGAGCTCAGGGGCCGTTCTGACACTGCCATAACGCCCGAGGTACTTGAGCTTGCCGAGGTGGTTGCCACCGACAAGGGCTTCGTGCTCTGCTTTGCTGAGGTAATTCGCTCCTTCCAATGGGCGCGGATTAATAATGATAGCGAGTGGGAAGCCCTCGTCAGCGAGTTTGAGGACTGCCTAGAGAAGTCCTCGATTCCCCCTGGCACGGAATTGAACATTGGGGACCTCGCGGGCTATGGGATCAATCTCGACGCTGCTCGTCTGAAATTCAACATTATCCAGACGAAGCAGGTCTTGACTGCCGACCTCGCCCAAGAGACTGAGGGTGCAGAGGGGGATGCTGGAGGTGAGGCCCCACCGACGATGGAGCAGATGCAGGAGGTCTGCGGGGATGCGATGATAAACATCAGCGAGCTCGGCACAAGCGGACTCTCCGGGAATATCACTCCTGATGCCGAGCTCGCCATGCCCATCCGCCAGGTCACCCCCGCTCCAGAGATCACCGACCCCGAGTCTTAGGCCCCATTTATTACTGCTTTCTTAGCTTAGTTTACATTTTCCAAGTTGTAGTAGGTCGCCGGGTTGCGGAGCTCGCCCAAAAGGAGCTCCATTTTTGTAGTCTTTACTTTTTGTCCAAGTAGATTTAGCTCGCCGGGCACGTGCAGCTCGCCCAGAAGGAGCTTTTTGTAATTCAAAGACGGCCAGCTGGTCGGCCTTTGTGGCCAGCACCACTACTCATACTTAGGATTTTTTCAAGTATATTTTTGGCTTGAAAATCTCTTAAGTATCCTTTTGAATATAAGTCGAGCATTTTTTGTCCAACTTTTTTCATTTATGTTTTTGCGTTTTTACGTTATAATTTCTTAAAATAGCTCGTTCTTGTTTATTTTCCTGGTACATAATTGTTCGTCTTATTCTACTTTGAGAAGCGAATCGTTCGTTTTACGTCACTTTCGACTACGAATTGTACCTCTGTTTTGAGAGTGCGTATTCTTCGTCTTACGCCACTTAGGGCCGCAAATCGTTCGTCTTAGACCACTTAGGGCGGCGAACTGCACTTCGATTGATTCACGTTGGGCCATTGGGTTTCACAAACCTTGCCTTAGACGTTTCTGTCTTTTTCGCGAATTTTTCTAACTTGTGGCAGTAGGTGCTTAGCAACCCTTTAAGAAGGGTACCTTCACGACCTTGGGCACTTTGGCCTTTGCCTTGGAGCTATTTAATTACAACGTTTGGGACCTTGGTCCTTGTGCATTGCAAATTTTTGAGCAAGTGGGCGAGCTAGGTTTGGCGAGCTACCAGGAGTAGTGGGCGACCAAGTGCAGCTCGCCTGGTTGGGGAGCTGCACAGGTCCAAACACTTGTGAATTTTTCTAAATTTTCACAGCAACGTAATTTACATCGGTTGCCATCTACACTTCTGATGCAAACCTTCGACTAGTCTATTACAGGATTCTAGTCTATTGGTAGAACTTTTTTAGATGTGCCGAGCTCCAAGTGTATGATGAAGCCTTGCCTTCTGCGACTTCTAGGTGCCATTTGGCCAGGCTGTGGTGACCCGGAATGGTCCTTCCCAGTTCGAACCGAATACACCTGGTGGGGCCATCAATTTCTTCTTTAACACCAGGTCTCCGACCTTGAATTTTCGGTCTCGGACCTGTGAGTTGTAATACTTTTCCGCTCTGCGCTTGTAGGTGGCGTTTTTCATTTCTGACGAGGCTCTGGTCTCTTCGATCAGATCCTTTTCTACTGCCAAGGCTTCATCGTTCTTCTCCTCATCGTACCCCACCACCTTCCAAGTCATGTTCTGGACTTCTACCGGAACCACGGCTTCAGTCCCGAAGGCTAGGGCAAACGGGGTCTCTCCGGTGCTGGCCCTATAGGAAGTTCTATAGGACCATAGGACCTCCGGGAGTTCGTCTTCCCAGCTCCCCCTCTTTTCCTCGAGGCGGAGCTTCAGTATGTGTTTCAGGATCTTGTTCACCGCCTCGACTTGGCCGTTCGACTGGGGGTGATATGGAGTTGAGTAGTGCTTCTTGATGTTCCATGAACTGCAGAAGTCCCTCAACTTCTGTCCGTCGAACTGCCTTCCATTATCAGTGATGACCGACTGCGGGAGTCCAAACCTGCAGATCAGGTTTTTCTAAATGAAGCCGATCATCCTTTCTTGAGTTATGGTTGTGAGAGCTTCGGCCTCAGCCCACTTAGTGTAGTAGTCTACTGCTACAACAGCGAACTTTACACCACCTTTACCAGGTGGAAATGGGCCGATCAAGTCGATACCCCATTTCGCGAAAGGCCATGGGCTGAAAACCGACTTAAGCTGGTTGGCTGGGGAGTGGATGTTAGGTGCGAAAAATTGGCACTTTAGACACCTTCGAGCGAAGCTGATGGCATCTTTGCGGAGAGTGGGCCAGTAGTAGGCCTGCCTGATCGTCTTATATGCCAATGCTTGCCCCCCAGCGTGACTCCCACAAATTCCTTCGTGAATTTCTTCTAACACTTCAGACCCCTGCTTCCTAGTTAGGCATTTGAGCAGGGGTAGAGAGAATCCACGTTTATAGAGCTGGCCATCCAGCAGCGTATATCTGGCAGCTTGCTTTACTAATCGACTAGCTTCCCAGGTGTCCACGGGGGTTGTTCCATCTGCTAAGTATTTTTGGATTGGAGTGCACCAATCTTTGCCATCTTCACTATCCTCTTGCCCCCCACTCGAGGTTTGATTTATCTTGTAATCGGAAGTCGAGGGGTTTTTCAGTGTGGTGATCACAACCTCCGTGAATTCGGCTTCGCCTTTGCTAGTAGCTAGCAGGGCTAGAGCATCTGCTTGTGTGTTTTCTAGCCGTGGTATTTGATTGATGTAAACTTGTGTAAACATCGAGATCAGATGTGCGGCTATCTTTTGGTAGGTCATCATCTGCTGGTCTTTTGCCTCATATTCCCCCCGGACTTGGGATATTATTAGCTGGGAATCTCCGAAAACTTGAAGATTGGTTGCCCCCACAGCTAATGATAGCCTAAGTCCTGCTATCAACGCTTCATACTCCGCCTCATTGTTGGTTGCTCGAAAGTCGAACCGAATTGCGGAGGTGAAGACTTGTCTGTCTGGGCTGATCAGGACCACGCCGGCGCCTGCTGCCATGCTAGTTGACGACCCCGTCCACGTAGAGATGCCACGGAGCCATACGCCCCCTCGTTGGATCTTGTGGGAAAGTTAGCTCGACGATGAAGTCGGTGAGTGCTTGTCCTTTGATCGCTGTTCGGGGTGCGTATGTTATACCGTATTGGCTGATCTCCAGTGACCATTTCAGCAGGCGTCCGGCAGTGTTTGGGCGCTGTAGTATTTGACGCAGTGGGAACGTTGTCAGCACCTCTACTGGATGGTCAAAGAAGTAAGGCCTCAATTTTCTAACACTCATCACCAGTGCATAAGCCAGCTTCTCTGTTGGGGTGTATCGCAACTCAGCTTCATGTAAGACTTGGCTCACGTAGTACACTGGGAGGTGTGTTTTCGCCTCTTCTCAGACCAGGACGGAGCTGATGGCCACCTCCGACGCGGCTAGATACAGGTACAGCTTTTCTCCATTTATTGGCTTTGACAGAACCTGTGTATCTGCCAGGTATGCTTTGATATCTTCGAAGGCTCGTTGGCATTCACTTGTCCAAACGAAGTGGTTCTTGAGGTGGAGCTTGTTGACCTTGACCGCCTCTTTGTATCTCCGTGTGTTTGCCTTAATTGCCTCAAAAAATGGATGATTTTTGGTCGCCAGACCTGGAAATGAATCTGTTCAGGCCTGCCATGCACCCTGTCAGCCTTTGAATTTTTTGGACGGAATCGGGTATTCCCATCTCGATTATGCATTGGACCTGTGTTGGGTTGATCTCAATGCCCCGCTGGCTAACTAGGTGCCCCAGGAACTTCCCAGAGTGTACACCGAAGCTGGTCTTTTTGGGGTTCAACTTCATGTTGTAGTGGCGCAGTATGTCGAAGGTCTGTTTCAGGTGGTCCAGGTGGTCCTCCTTTCTCAAACTCTTGACAACTGTGTCGTCCACGTACACCTCCATGGACTCGCCAATGTGTTGGTCAAACATTTTGTTCACCAATCTTTGGTAGGTGGCTCCGGCGTTGATGAGTCCGAACGGCATCCTTTCCCAGCAATACATGTTCTTGTTGGTGTAGAACGCCGTGTGTTCCTGGTCATCCGGGTGTAGAGCTATCTGATGATAGCCCGCAAAAGCATCCATGAATGTCATCATCTCATGGCCTGCAGTGCTGTCCACCAGCTGGTCAATGTGAGGTAGTGGGAAGTTGTCCTTCGGGCATGCTTTGTTCAGGTCTGTGAAGTCAATGCAGAGTCTCCACGTCCCATTGTGTTTCTTCACCAGGACGGGGTTCGCGACCCACTGCGGACACAAAGCTTCCTTGATGAGTTTGTTGTCTAACAACTTCTCCACTTCAACTGTTAGAGCTGCGTACTTGTCTGGTCCATACTTTCTTCGCTTTTGGCGTACGGGTTTCCTTGTCGGATCTATGTTAAGTCTGTGGCAAGCATGTTCCAACGGGATTCCCGTCATGTCTTCGTGAGACCAGGTAAACACGTCCAGGTTGGCCATCAAGAAGAGCTCCATCCTTGACCGGTACAGTTTAGGTAACTTAGAACCGATGAAAAGTTCTAAGTCCCTTTCAGGGTCCACCGGGAGTGCCGTCAACTCTTCCATGGGGGTTGCTTTTCTCTTCTGACTTTTCCACCTCGGGTCGCTGATGAACTCGTCCCACTCCCCTTGTCACATCTGCGCGGGCTCGTGGCCTATGCGTAGTTCGAGGTCATCGGGTTGGCTCTCAGCTTGGGCAAACTCGTCAGCTGTGAACACCTCCGGTGGTTTGTCAGCTTGGGATGGTGTGGTGACTTAGGGAGTTGGGTCAACGTCCATTGGTGTTGGTTCTTGACCTCCCGCAGGTCCCCCACCTTGGGCCTCATCAGCTACCTCCAGGGGAGTAGGTTGCTGTCCCTGCACAGGTACCGACCCCTGCGCAGGTCTCAACACTTGGGTTTCTCCCAAGTCCTCCATTGGTGTCGGTTGTGTGTCTTGCACAGGTCCAATGCCTTGGTTGATTTCTGACAAATCGCCTACCTCCATCATCTCAGTTTCGACTGAGATGACGTCTAGGATGTTTGGCTCGTCTGCAGGGATCTGTACGTCCTCTTCAAGGATGTGAACTTGTGTAACGGATTTCTTGACCCGGCCATCTTTGAGCTGGAGTAAACACTCTCGGGCCTTTTTCTGGTCACCTTTTATAGTTCCGGCACCTTTTGGAGTTGGGAATTTTAAACAGTAGTAGTAGGTCGAACACGCCGCTTTGAATTCATTAATAAAAGGGCGGCCAAGGAACCCGTTGTAGGAGGACTGCTGGTCGACAACTAGGAAATCTATGAGCCTAGTCAGTCTCCTTTCGGGGTCCTCAGCCGATACAAGTTGGACGCTCAACCTAACACTACCTAGGGGGACGTTTACAGCTTCTCCGAACCCCACTATCCTAGCATTGCTAGGTTCCAGGTACGACTCAAAATCACCTAAGGCATCCAAGGTGGACTTGAAGAGGATGTTGGTGAATGCGCCGGTGTCCACAAGTAGCCTGTGAACTCGGACGTTCATGATGTTGGCGGTTATCACCAACGAGTCGTTGTGGGGCATCAGTACCCCTTCCAAGTCCGCCGCGGAGAACGTCAGCTCGTCAGTAAGCTGTGAGACGGTCCTGGGGCCGGAGCTGCCCTCCTGGACTTGGTTTATGGCCCGGATTTCGGCCTTCCTTTTTCTCTTCGATATGGAGGATCCCCCGTCCTGGAGACCTCCTGCAGCTCCGATTTCATCCTCAAGAACCAAGAGTTCCCGAGTAGGCTCCATGTTTTACTGAGGTTGGGGAGGTGCCCTCCGTCTGTGATGGGGACCAGGTTGGTCTGCTTCCTCCTCCTCATCGTCGGAGGTAGCCCTCCTCTCGAACCTCGGTCTCTTAGCTGGGGCCTTCTTCACGAACTCGGCCAATTTCCCCTCCTCGTAAAATTTCCAGAGTTGCTTGAGGAGGTCTCGACACTCGCTGGTGAAGTGGCCGATGGCCTGATGGTAGGCACAGAACTTGTTGGGGTTGAGCTTCGTGCGGTCCTGGCGGATCCGCCTTGGCTCCTCCAGCATGGCCTTGCCTTTGACAGCAGTGAAGACGTGGTCAACGGAGACAGTGAGGACCTGATTAAGCTTTTCTTTGAGCTCCTCTCCCTCGCCAAAGGCCTTCAAGTTCCGGGGAGCTTTGTAGGCGCCCCCGGACTTCTTCCCGTAGGGCTTCCTTTCCTCGTGGGCACCAACTTATTTCAGTAGTGCCTCCTGCATAGCCACAAACACCCCCGCCTTGTGGCGGAATTCGCTATAAGTGTTGGGACATGCGAGGTGCATTTCCTTCCAGAGGTTGGTGCCCCTCCTGAGTCCGGCCATCGCTGCGACGACCTTGGTATCCTCGCTTACCGGCTCGCCTTCCAGCAGAATTTTGTCGAACCTTTCCAGGTACTGCTGGTCGGACTCTCCCTCGCCTTGGTGGATGTTGACGAGTCGGTATTTCTGGGTAAGGTAAGATCCGAACCCAGAGAAGTGGGCCAGGAACTCCCGTGAGAGTTGGCCGAATGAGCAGATTGACCCCGGGACGAGTGAAGAGAACCATCGATGAGCTCGATCCCCTAGGGTCAGCGGGAAGTTCCAGCACTGGGTGGAGTCGGTGGCGCCGACCGAAATCATGAAGTCCGCGTACTTGGCAAGGTGGACTTTCGGGTCCGATTCGCCCTCGTATGCGGACATCACCAGGAATTGAATTTTCTTCTGGACCGGTGCGCGGAGGATGGCAGGTGCCAACGGAGAGGTGGGGAGAGCCGTGGCGTCAGGTCCGCTAGACTTGGCTGCTACTTGTGCTTGTAGCATTTCAACGGCCTTTTTCAGTGAGGCC
>JAPKLY010000218.1:679485-713509 GCA_026898435.1 Prunella vulgaris | reverse complement strand
CCTTCCCAGTTCGAACCGAATACACCTGGTGGGGCCATCAATTTCTTCTTTAACACCAGGTCTCCGACCTTGAATTTTCGGTCTCGGACCTGTGAGTTGTAATACTTTTCCGCTCTGCGCTTGTAGGTGGCGTTTTTCATTTCTGACGAGGCTCTGGTCTCTTCGATCAGATCCTTTTCTACTGCCAAGGCTTCATCGTTCTTCTCCTCATCGTACCCCACCACCTTCCAAGTCTTGTTCTGAACTTCTACCGGGACCACGACTTCAGTCCCGAAGGCTAGGGCAAACGGGGTCTCCCCGGTGCTGGCCCTATAGGAAGTTCTATAGGACCATAGGACCTCCGGGAGTTCGTCTGCCCAGCTCCCCTTCTTTTCTTCGAGGCGGAGCTTCAGTATGTGTTTCAAGATCTTGTTCACTGCCTCGACTTGGCCGTTCGACTTGGGGTGATATGGAGTTGAGTAGTACTTCTTGATGTTCCACGAACTGCAGAAGTCCCTCAACTTCTGTCCGTCGAACTGCCTTCCATTATCAGTGATGACCGACTGCGGGAGTCGAAACCTGCAGATCAGGTTTTTTCAAATGAAGCCGATCATCCTTTCTTAGGTTATGGTCGTGAGAGCTTCGGCCTCAGCCCACTTAGTGTAGTAGTCTACTGCTACGACAGCGAATTTTACACCGCCTCTGCCAGGTGGAAATGGGCCGATCAAGTCGATATCCCATTTCGCGAAAGGCCACGGGCTAAAAACCGACTTAAGCTGGTTGGCTGGGGAGTGGATGTTAGGTGCGAAAAGTTGGCACTTTCGGCACCTTCGATCGAAGCTGATGGCATCCTTGCGAAGAGTGGGCCAGTAGTAGCCCTGTCTGATCATCTTATATGCCAATGCTTGCCCCCCAGCGTGACTCCCAAAAATTCCCTCGTGAATTTCTTCTAACACTTCGGACCCCTGCTTCTTAGTTAGACATTTGAGTAGGGGTAGAGAGAATCCATGTTTATAGAGTTGACCGTCCAGCAGTGTATATCTGGCAGCTTGCTTTACTAACCGGCTAGCTTCCCAGGTGTCCACGGGGGTTGTTCCATCCGTTAGGTATTTTTGGATTGGAGTGCACCAATCTTCACCACCTTCACTGTCCTCCTGCCCCCCGCTCGAGGTTTGATTTACTTTGTAGTCGGACGTCGAGGGGTTTTTTAGTGTGGTGATCACAACCTCCGTGAATTCGGCTTCGCCGTTGCTAGTAGCTAGACGGGCTAGAGCATCTGCTTGTGTATTCTCTAGCCGTGGTATCTGATTGATGTAAACTTGTGTAAACATCGAGATCAAATGTGCGGCTAACTTTTGGTAGGTCATCATCTGCTGGTCTTTTGCCTCATATTCCCCCCGGACTTGGGATATTATTAGCTGGGAATCTTCGAAAACTTGAAGATTGGTTGCCCCCACAGCTAATGATAGCCTAAGTCCTGCTATCAATGCTTCATACTCCGCCTCATTGTTGGTTGCTCAAAAGTCGAACCAAATTGCGGAGGTGAAGACTTGTCTGTCTGGGCTGATCAGAACCACGCCGGCGCCTGCTGCCATGCTAGTTGATGATCCGTCCACGTAGAGATGCCACGGAGCTATACGCCCCCTCGTTGGATCTTGTGGGAAAGTTAGCTCGACGATGAAGTCGGCAAGTGCTTGTCCCTTGATCGCTGTTCGAGGTGCGTAGGTTATACCGTATTGGCTGATCTCTAGTTACCATTTCAGCAGGCGTCCGACAGTGTCTGGGCGCTGTAGTATTTGACGCAGTGGGAACGTTGTCAGCACCTCAACTGGATGGTCAAAGAAGTAAGGCCTCAATTTTCTAACACTCATCACCAGTGCATAAGCTAGCTTCTCTGTTGGGGTGTACCGCAATTCAGCTTCATGTAAGACTTGGCTCACGTAGTACACTGGGAGGTGTGTTTTCGCCTCTTCTCGGACCAGGACGGAGCTGATGGCCACCTCCGACGCGGCTAGGTACAGATACAACTTCTCTCCAGGTATTGGCTTCGACAGAACCTGTGTATCCGCCAGGTATGTTTTGATATCTTCGAAGGCTCATTGGCATTCATTTGTCTAGACGAAGTGGTTTTTGAGGTGGAGCTTGTTGGCCTTGGCCGCCTCTTTGTACCTCCGTGTGTTTGCTTTAATTGCCTCGAAAAATGGACGATTCTATCGCCGGACCTGGAGATGAATCTGTTCAGGGCTGCCATGCACCCGGTTAGTCTTTGAATTTTTTGGACGGAATCGGGTATCCCCATCTCAATTATGCATTGGACCTGTGTTGGGTTGACCTCAATCCCCCGCTGGCTAACTAGGTGCCCCAGGAACTTCCCAGAGTGTACGCCGAAGCTGGTCTTCTTGGGGTTCAACTTCATGTTGTAGTGGCGCAGTATGTCGAAGGTCTGTTTCAGGTGGTCCAGGTGGTCCTCCTTTCTCAAACTCTTGACAACTATGTCGTCCACGTACACCTCCATGGATTCGCCGATGTGTTGGTCAAACATTTTGTTCACCAATCTTTGGTAGGTAGCTCCGGCGTTGATGAGTCCGAACGGTATCCTTTCCCAGCAATACATGTTCTTGTTGGTGTAGAACGCCGTGTGTTCCTGGTCATCTGGGTGTAGAGCTATTTGGTGATAGCCCGCAAAAGCGTCCATGAATGTCATCATCTCATGGCCTGCGGTGCTGTCCACCAACTGGTCAATGTGAGGTAGTGGGAAGTTGTCCTTCGGGCATGCTTTGTTCAGGTCCGTGAAGTCAATGCAGAGTCTCCACGTCCCATTGTGTTTCTTCACCAGGACGGGATTCGCGACCCACTGCGGACACAAAGCTTCCTTGATGAGCTTGTTGTCTAATAACTTCTCCACCTCAACTGTTAGAGCTGTGTACTTGTCTGGTCCATACTTTCTTCGCTTTTGGCGTACGGGTCTCTTCGTCGGATCTATGTTAAGTCTGTGGCAAGCATGTTCCAACGGAATCCCCGTCATATCTTCGTGAGACCAGGCAAACACGTCCAGGTTGGCCATCAAGAAGAGCCCCATCCTCGACCGGTACGGTTCAGGTAACTCAGAACCGATACAAAGTTCTAAGTCCCTTTCCGGGTCCACCGGGAGTGCCGTCAACTCTTCCATAGGGGTTGCTTTTCTCTTCTGACTTTTCCACCTCGGGTCGCAGATGAACTCGTCCCACTCCCCTTGTGACATCTGCGCAGGCTCGTGGCCTATGCGCGGTTCGAGGTCATCGGGTTGGCTTTCAGCTTGGGCGAGCTCGTCGGTTGTGAACACCTCCGGTGGTCTGTCAGCTTGGGATGGTGTGGTGACTTGGGGAGTTGGGTCAGCATCCATGGGTGTTGGTTCTTGACCTCCCGCAGGTCCCCCACCTTGGGCCTCATCAGCTACCTCCATGGGAGTAGGTTACTGTCCCTGCGCAGGTACCGACCCCTGCGCAGGTCTCAACACTTGGGTTTCTTCCAAGTCCTCCATTGGTGTCGGTTGTGTGTCTTGCACAGGTCCATTGCCTTGGTTGATTTCTGACAAATCGCCTACCTCCATCATCTCAGTTTCGACCGAGATGACGTCCAGGATGTTTGGCTCATTTACAGGAATCTGTGCGTCCTCTTCAAGGACTTGGACTCGTGTCACCGCTTTTTTGACCTGACCATCTTTCATTTGGAGTAAACACTCTCGGGCCTTTTTCTGGTCACCTTTTATAGTTCCGGCACCCTTTGGAGTTGGGAATTTTAAATAGTAGTAGTAGGTTGAACATGCCACTTTGAATTCATTAATAAACGGACGACCAAGGAACCCGTTGTAGGAGGACCGCTGGTCGACAACTAGGAAATCTATGAGCCTAGTCAGTCTCCTTTCGGGGTCCTCAGCCGATACAAGTTGGACGCTCAACCTAACACTACCTAGGGGGACGGTTACAGCTTCTCCGAACCCCACTATCCTAGCATTGCTAGGTTCCAGATACGACTCAAAATCACCTAAAGCATCCAAGGTGGATTTGAAGAGAATGTTGGTGAATGCGCCGGTGTCCACAAGTAGCCTGTGAACTCGGACGTTCATGATGTCGGCGGTTATCACCAACGAGTCGTTGTGGGGCATCAGTACCCCCTCCAGGTCCGCTGAAGAAAATGTCAGCTCGTCAGCGAGCTGTGAGACGGACCTGGGGCCGGAGCTGCCTTCCTGGACTTGGTTTATGGCTTGGATTTCGGCCTTCCTCTTTCTCCTGGATATGGAGGATCCCCCGTCCTGGAGACCTCCTGCAGCTCCGATCTCCTCCTCAAGAACCAAGAGTTCCCGAGTCGGCTCCATATTTTGCTGAGGTTGGGGAGGTGCCCTCCGTCTGTGGTGGGGGCCAGGTTGGTCTGCTTCCTCCTCCTCGTCATCGGAGGTAGCCCTACTCTCGAACCTCGGTCTTTTAGCTGGGGCCTTCTTCACGAACTCGGCCAATTTCCCCTCCTCATAAAATTTCCAGAGTTGCTTGAGGAGGTCTCGGTACTCGCTGGTGAAGTGGCCGATGGCCTGATGATAGGCACAGAATTTATTGGGGTTGAGCTTCGTGCTGTCCTGGCGAATCCGCCTTGGCTCCTCCAGCATGGCCTTGCCTTTGACGGCGGTGAAGATGTGGTCAACGGAGACAGTGAGGACCTGATTGAGCTTTTCTTTGAGCTCGTCTCCCTCGCCAAAGGCCTTCAAGTTCCGGGGAGCTTTGTAGGTGCCCCCGGACTTCTTCCCGTAGGGCTTCCTTTCCTCGTGGGCACCAACTTCTTTCAGTAGTGCCTCCTGCATTGCCACAAACACCCCCGCCTTGTGGCGGAATTCGCTGTAAGTGTTGGGACATGCGAGGTGCATCTCCTTCCAGAGGTCGGTGCCCCTCCTGAGTCCGGCCATCGCTGCGACGACCTTGGTGTCCTCACTTACTGGCTCGCCTTCCAGCAGGATTTTGTCGAACCTTTCCAGGTATTGCTGGTCGGTCTTGCTCTCTCCTTGGTGGATGTTGGCGAGCCGGTGTTTCTGGGTAAGGTAAGATCCGAACCCAGAGAAGTGGGCCAGGAACTCCCGTGAGAGTTGGCCAAATGAGCAGATTGACCCCGGGGCGAGTGAAGAGAACCAGCGGTGAGCTCGGTCCCCTAGGGTCAGCGGGAAGTTCCGGCACTGGGTGGAGTCGGTGGCGCCGACCGAAATCATGAAATCCGCGTACTTGGCCAGGTGGACTTTTGGGTCCGATTCACCTTCGTATGCTGACATCACCGGGAATTGAATTTTCTTCTGGACCGGTGCGCGGAGGATGGCAGGTGCCAATGGAGAGGTGGGGAGAGTCGTGGCGTCAGGTCCGCCAGACTTGGCTGCTACTTGTGCTTGTAGCATTTCAACGGCCTTTTTCAGTGAGGCCAGCTCGTCATCTCGGGTCACCTCCGGCGGAGGGTGCTCAAAGGTCGTGCGTCTCGCGAACGCACGTCCCCGAGGTGCCTCACTCTGGGGTGACCTCTCAGTGGCGGGCTGGAACTGGCGTCCGCCGTGGGGGCCTAACCGGTCAGTGGCGGGCCTCCTCAGCCTTTCGTGGGCTGACCTGCGTGGCTGCTGGTCGGAGTCCCCATGGGACGCAGCTGGGGCTGCCGTACGCTCATTTTCTTCGTATCTCGGGCCCAGGCGGCCTTGGAGGACTTCCCTCCTTTGAGATTGGTGGGTGCCAGATGCCCCGGTGTAGGCCGACTCCCTTCCAGTGTAAGGAGCGGGACCCTCCTCCACCATTTTGGCCTTGCCGGTCCTCTCCCTGCGCTGGCGAGCTTGTGCCGAGCTCGCCTCCTGCTCGGTGGGGAGTATGTTGTAGTCCCCCCTGGTGTGGGTGCTCTGGGTGGGCCTGGTCTGCTCCCGGGTTTCGGCGGCTGGAACTCGCCTGGGTACTAGGGCGAGCTCGTCCTGCTGTCGCTGCTGCAACCTTTGTAGGGTCGCGATGGTGCGTTGGAGCTCGTCAGGATTGCTGACCAGGTCCCTCAGAGCGGGGGCCAAGTCCTCCTGGGTCACCGCAACTCGCGGAGGTCGCGGAGCTGTGGTGCTCTTCTGGGGAGGTGGTTGTGAGGTCTCAACCACCTGGCGTGAGGTCTCCACCTCGGCCTGGTTTTGATCACCCCCTTTAGACCTTCCCGCAGCGGCGGAGGCCTGTCCCTTGGCGGCTCGAGTGTTAGCCATTTTTGGGTTTCGGAGGGGGTAGCTTGCTGCAGGTCGCCGAGATGGAGGGAGGTCACTGGAGTGGTGGAGGTCGCCGATGCGGTGGTTTTCCAGCTTAAGTGGAGCTATGCAAGTTTTCGTCTAGCCTCGCGTGTGATGAATTATCCGAAATTTGGTTTATTCATGTGCACGCGCGCGTTTGAAAACTTTTTCCGGGCAGATTTTGTGAAATCCGATAATTCGGGTTTTTGTCCGAAAATCTGGGTTCTTCGTTCAAGGGATGAAGATGTGTGTGTATCTTCAAGTGTTCTTGAGTTTTATCAAGAACACCTTCAAATCTTCAAATCTTCAACAAACCCTAATTTTTTCGCTCTTGAGATTTTTAATTTTTCAGGTTCAAAACCGTCCCAGCCCTCCTTCTAGCGCCAAATTGTTGATAGAATTTGTTAATCGTATTTGTTATGTGGCTAGTTATAACATGTTAATTCCATCAAACAATAATCCAAGAGTTTGTGTTCTTGGATGTAATATGAGGAGGGAGAGTAAAGAGTTTAGAGAGAGAAATATTGCAGTAGGGATTGTATTAATTTTCAGAATTGTGAGAGAGTTGTGTGAATAGTATAAGAGAGGTCTTATTTATAGATGTGTGAGTATGAGACGGCACCTTACGAGCCTATGTGGCTTCCGGTGTTGACGAGGGTTCCTTACCCTCGTCTCGATCTCTCACACTATTTCCCCTATCACGCCTCGTCCTACTACCATGCCTTAGACTAGATGGGCCTCATTAAAAACCTCGCCGTAAACCACCCTTGTGGATAAACCGGACGGAGGGAAAAAGAGCGCGCCATCGGGGTCCTATTGACTTACAAGTGAGCTCATGGGCGAGCTCCCAGCGAGCTTCGGTAGGTCGGGCGAGCTCCCGAGCCTTGACCAGATTCCAGGGTATCGGGCGAGCTCTGGTGTACACACAGACGGGCGAGCTCTGGACCTTCTCCAGCTCGGATGGGCTCTGGTGACCTGGCAAACCTTGGGGATTATTTCGGAAACCGACGTATTAGTTCGCCATATCAACACACCCAAACAAAAAATTTACAAAAAGACACAAAACAAAAAAGTGAGCGAAACTCACAGCTCATATATCATGATGATTTGAGGCGAACAATTAAAGAAATATAAATATTGGGCCAATATATGCATTTAATGACCCATTTGGATCATTGAATCACATGCCATTAGTAGGGACAACAAAATAGTTCAACTCTACATACAAATGAACACCATGAATTAGGAGCACGACAACAGGATGTCTGTAGAGGGAAATGATATAGATTCCTGGCAATTGGAAAACACAACGCTAAAAAGATGCAAACCTGACTATGACAATGAATTGTATTTGCACCAATTACAAGAACTCCACCAATGGGCAATGGAACTACAAGGAGCTTGTATGCATCATGAGAGAGATTTTGTAAACCAAGACAAAAAAAAAATTAGAGAAATTTCACATAAAATGGTTCTTCAATTGAGGGATATTGCTTATATTAGTCATTCAAGAATGCGGCGAGTAATAAGGTATCGACACAACCAGACCCACCTGAAGAAAAGAAAATTATGGTTGAGCATCTTACCTTTCTAGGAGTAATAAGCCCTTTCTGCTTAGCATCAACAATCATATTGTGCCCTATCCTGAAAGCAAGATAGTACTGTAAATGAGCTTAACATGGATAGATTGAAACATATATACATACACACACATACACACATATATATAAATGAATATGAAAAACTTTTACAGAGATTCAAATTTCATAAGAAGTTGAGGCTCAGATTTGCCTTTTTTCATAGGCTCTCTCGAAAATGGGATGCCAAATTCCAAGAGTAAAAAAAGAATCACCAGTAGCTGAAATTGGAAATGATCTGAAGCCACCTTCTGCAACGTGAGATATAGTTTTGCATATATATCTTTATTACTTGATATTTCATGTAGTATTTCATAATAAACATCCCATTTATATAGTGATATAGGTGCATATTTTTTATTTTTGGTTATCAAATACTGATCTAACTTAATATTTTTAGCTTTTTTACGATTTCACTTTAGCATGATAATAGACACTAAGTGAAATAGAAATGCAAAGATTTATTTTTTCTACTGAGCTATGTACCTTTTGTTTTGCTGTTATGAATATAAGCTTGATCTATGTACACGAATTTCAAATATATTTTCTCTTATTCAGGTTAGTGTTCATTACATTGGCAAGCTGAAGAAGACTGACAAATTTTTTGACTCAAACAGTGGAAGTGCACCATTCAAGTTTCGTTAAGTTAGACTTTTGAAAGTGGAAGCACAGCTATGGTTAAGAAAGTTGTTTTTCCCTTGTTAATTATGCTTGGCTTGTTGCAGGTATTGGCCATGTCATTAAGGGGTAGGATGTCGGTGTTAACCGTAATGATTGCTAAGTTACATTCCTTCTTTTTTTCAACTTCTCTTAATGTTTTAAACTTTGTGTAAATAGGCATGCGCGTCAGAGATAAAAGAAGGCTTACTATTACTCCAGCTATGGGGTATGATATTTTTCTTCTTTCTACTTCTCTGTATTCTTTTGTTGTGAAATGGATTATTTTAGTGTCTATTGGGCTACTAATATAATTTTGAAATCTACATAATTACTAAAAATTTAAGATGTATAGATATAGAAATTAAGATAAAGTTAAATGAACCATAGCGCTAGAAAGGAACATGTATCAGCTATAGTGCACCAATAGTAAAAATGCATATTTACTATGATATATTGAGTCATAATAGCACAAATTAAGAAATTAAGAATTCTAATAAATCAATTATAGTCCCCCTAATCTTCTTCCTTCTTACGTAAACTATGTTTTTTCCTTTATCCACTCGAGCTGTAACCAGAATCTAATCAAAATGAGATAAAACTTAAGCAAAGCAATGGAAATGTTGAACTCCTAACTTAGCTCCACTAAATGCGAGGTTCAACTCCACAGAAATTGCATGCTAATTGCCATCAAATAAGAGATGAAACAATTAGGCAGGGAAAGATTTTAAGTTATGTCAAAAAATAATGTTAAAAGAACATACAATTAGATTGTGTACAGAAGATCCTCTTCAGCTGGAATATTGACTTCCTTTGTTCTTTTTAGAAATTCAAAATCTGGAGGCAAAATTATATACTCCAGTGCACAATAAGTTAGTAGAGATCAACAACTAACTTAACAAATATTAGGTCTTACCTTTATATTGGTTTAAATTTTAAAGGTCCTAATCATTTTAGGAAATGTAATACAAGAATACAACGCAAAGCTGTACAAATTAGAATTTCTTATATGAGCAGCTACGATGTCCTCTAAATTCTGAAACTAATGTAATGATCCCTAGAGAATTACAATATCCAATTGTCACTTTGAAATGACCTCACATAACTGTAGCACTTACATAGTTACCTAAGTCAATGAATGGTTAACGTTAGCACAACTATCTATAATCAGGTTTTCCCTCATAGAGAATCTTTAGATTATGCAAGTCTTTCTCTCTTTGTTTCTTAAAAATCCAGAACACCTAGAAGAATGTGCATTGAGTTCGGTGTAACTAAAATCCTTCATTCAATTTATTGCAGTTTAGCAAAAGTGTCAAGAGGTGTTAGATGTCTTAAGCTTGCCTTTACAAGCAAACCTCTAACAAAATCCTTTGCAAGAAAGCTCATTCTTGAGTCCTCAAGGAACTTCAATGGTTGGCATACAACCCACAAATAGAAGCACTACAACCAAAAATTGGGTTGCCAACAATGATCATGCCAAGTATGGCCAAGATGGTTAAAGCTGCATCAGTGATTGCAGTGGAAAAATTGCATCAGTAATAAAAGTGAAGAATAAACATAGTGGGAGATGTTTGGCTATGCTATCCAGCCAGAATATGAATCACATAATACTGTTTACCAACATAGTCAAATAAGCAAGTGAATAAATAAGTGTGATGTACACGAAAATAAGAAAAAAGGATGAAAAATCACAAAAATCTTGAAATCTTTAAAATGCCTTGCGTGCCTGAGGAAGAACATCCAAATAACAAAATCACTCACATGCAATCACACAATGAATAAAGCATATCAGCAAGTATATATCACAACACAGAAAAATGTATAAATTTGGAAAAAATTCCGGGTACTAACCGTCTTGGGCGTGTGGTAGTTGACAATAACCATAGCTGAGGCCACCTAAACCTCCAAGAAGTGGCCAAGTGGGCATGAGGAAGTCTCAACAAGATGGAGCTTGGGCTGGTGGGAGTTCACCCAAGACAGCCACACGTGGTGGAAAGGCCAGTGGTGCTACTAAGGCCATCACCGGAGTTCGAGCATCAACGGCTGGAAAAAAAGGCTGGGTGAAGGCCACAGCTGGGAAATCAAAATCTATAGTAAGTTGTGATTTGACTCGACTGACCTCTTTTCTATCCAACAAGAAAATCACACACACACACACACAAAAACACACTCAAAACAGATTCCAGTAACCACATTAATACTCAAATTAGTAGGAAGCGAAGTTGTTAAGGGTGCAAGGTGCAAGAGAAGTCCTAGCACAGGCGCAAGCACCGCAACTTCAGCACGCCTCTTGTCCTTTTTCACTAAACATCAATTATATATTAATAAAACATATACGACACATAAAAATGAACTTTAGTAAAGCACATAAAAATACCTAAATGTCAACTAATGAACATTAGAACATAACTGTAAACATGAAATAAGCACTAAAGTTGTGATGTTACTTAACACACACAAAAAAAATGTAGCAAAGGAAGCAATTAATAAATAAATAGTTTAGTTCCCATTCTCATCACAACTAAATAACACAGCAACAGAGATAACATTCACAAAGAGAAAAAGGGCGAAAATAACCTATTGCATATTAGGGGCAAGGATGTTGTTTCTCAGTTTCTTCTTTCTATACCAATTTTTTCTTAAACCCTAGGCCTATATTCAACAATGTTTTCTTGTTTATAATTTGGAAATGGTTTATTTCAAGTTATTTTTTATCAATAATAGTTTTTTTGTTTTCAATATGTACATGAACCACGTTCTGGATTGAACAAGATCTGGTTAGAAAAAGAGGTCCGTCGAGTCAAATCACAACTTACTATAGATTTCGATTTCCCAGCTGTGGCCTTCACCGAGCCTTTTATTCCAGTCGTTGATGCTCGAACTCCGGTGCTGGCCTTAGTAGCACCACTGGCCTTTCCACCACGTGTGGCTGTCTTGGGTGAACTCCCACCAGCCCAAGCTCCATCTTGTTGAGACTTCCTCATGCCCACTTGGCCATTTCTTGGAGGTTTAGGTGGCCTCCAGACATCAGGGTCATCCATAAAACCACCAGAAGATGTAGGGTATTCATCCAATGGCTGAAACACAAAAGATGATTTGGATGAAAAAGGAGGAGGATTAGGCTTTCTACCAGGAGGAACCTCCTTCAACGACCTTTTTTCTGAATCCAATTGCTTTACTATCTCTCTTTCTTCTGAAATCTCTTCCTTTACATTCATCCATTTATTACGAAGCAAAGGGTCATCAACAATATTCAAATGCCTAAAAAATTTGACAGATACCAATTTCAGCATATAATGGAACAATGCCCACGATATAACAACACTGAACATAAAACTTTCAAGAAAATATCCCAGCTCCAAAGACTCGCACCCAATCCGCACTTAATTAGTTTTCCCAAAAATAAGAAATTCCAAACCATGGCTTCAAAGAAAAATATTGTTGGCAGTCAACGACTCAAAGAACAAAAATTAGAGAGCACAACTTAACATTCATACGAAAAATAGCAAATAAGCTTTTGAAGCTGGAGATACCTGACAATCACAATTGTTCAACTAAAAAACCTTAACCCATCAAATTTGTTCAACAATAAAATGATACCTTCACATAATAAGCTGATTCATCGTGATTTGAGGACGTGTTCTCGTGAGACTGTTGTCGATCAGCAACGGCACGCGATCGCACAAAGGTGGGGTGAAACAGAAGTCGATTAGCGAAGGCACGACGATCCGCATGAGGGTGAGGTGAAACATCAGTGGATCAGCGAAGACACGCGATCCGTCTAAAGAGGCAAGAGCGGCCGCCTCCTACGTGGCAGACGATCCAAACGCGAGCATCCTGATTGGCCGTGGATCCATCGCCGGGGGAAGGGAGAAGAATCTAGGGGTAGGGTTTGAACACCTTTGTGAAACCCAAATTAGGTAAAAAAAAAAAAAAGAAAGGAACAAATGCAATATAATCTACAGCGTACATTCTTTTGAAAAGGATATGAAAGATACCTTATTAAACATTTCAACGTCATTGAAATTATAGGATCATATGCATGTAAATGCGCTTGCAGAATAGAAGACAACATCCCTTCAACCTCAAAACTTCTCCTCTCAGACCACTGAAATAGGAACGGAAACACATTAGTGTTCACCAAAAATAAAGGATATTGGGGAAAGAATATTCATGTCATGTCATACATTTAGTCACTTAGGCAAACTCAATATACGTAGTCAGAGATTGGGGAACTCCAATATTCTTTTAATATATTTTTTCAGTGTTCCAAATAGCATAATCCAATACATACAACCTTACCACTAAAGAAAACATACACAAAAAAATTACATCTGCATCAGCATAGATTATGAATCTTTTTCCATTATGATATGATCTAAAGCAACAACATAAACTAACACCTATAATCTTTCTACTAAGAAAACATTCACAGTCGGATTGTATATGCATCCCATAAAATATGAATTCCTTTCCATTATGGTATGATCTAACATGCTAAGATTAAGCATGTCAATGATATACACATACTCAAATTGTAAACAATAGTTTATAATTCCTTTTGTTCCTTTATGGCCCATCAACTATAAGTTTGACAGAACATACACAAATTATTACCTTAGATAAATCATTCAAGCTTAGCATCAAAATAAAGGATATGTACCTACTGTGATCTTCAATGTTCTCTTGGAAAAATCCTTGCCTCTTCTTTTTTTCCCCCCAAAAATGCTTCTGCATGAAACCCAAAAAGTGGATCCAAAAAACTGCACAGGAAAAGTCAGATTCTAGAGAGAGACCACCAAATCAGTCTCCTCACCAAGAGCTCGCCGGCGACGACAGAGGTTGTGGGATCTGTCATCCTGTGTGCTATATGCTGAGGCTATTCAGAAAAGACACAAAAGGCGTGCCCCTGCATTCGACGCTGCTTCAGCCCTGCGAAGATGCAAACCCTGGAGTCTATTGCGCCCTGGCACACCTCCTTTAACCACAATAACGAGTAACGACCTCAGTAATATAGATAATTTACTGCAGAGTTTTGAACCTCATTTGAGTGCAAATCTGGATCAAATAAGGATTCTCTCTTATACCATTGTTTGTCTATATCACTATAAATGTACGGGATTACTACCTGGAGATTGATAGGGACACGCAACTCCGACGCCGCTGGGCGACGAGAGAGCATAGCCTTTTCTGGTAAGGGCCTCCACTCTCCTCTGTCGAACGGTTACTGTGTCATCAACTCCTCCTCCTGCTAACGACTCTTCTCTGTTTTGCTGACTATTGGTTCGATTTCGGTTCCCCGCCTCAAACTACCGTCGTTTCTATCCACTACGAACGTCCACCAGTATATCCTGCATCACACTCTCCTCCACTTTCACAAGCAACCAACACAGTAACAGAATCATCGACAAACGAAAATGTACGCACCAGGTATGTAATTTGTGAAACAATTTGAAGAAATTTTGGATTCAACGCCGAAAGAGGGTAGAATTGGGAGGTGGTGTTGATTATTTTGGGAGGGTGTGAAAACGCACGGGAAGAAGAAGAATTCAAGGGGCTGCATTGATTGATTTGGGAGAGGGGGGTAAACGCTCTACAACAAAGAATAGAGGGGTAAAATTGTCAAAAAAATGTTTTACATTGGTAAGGCTCTTTTTAATATAGTATAGATTTTTTATTGCAATATTTAATAAAATGACAAATATATCCCTCAGAACTTTATAAATGTGGTGCACCCACCTTCATGCAAGGAAACCGGAAAAAAAAATGGGACCTTACAAATAGGTTCACTATCTAAGGTGAACTTTAAAATAGGTTCACCAAAAAGTCAAACTTGCAAATAGGTTCACCTGTACACACGCACAAAATCGTTTGCACACATGAACAAATTTATTTGCACAACAGACAGAAAACATTTGCACAACATGTAGAAAAACATTTGCACAATAAATAAAAAATCATTTGCACAACAAAATTTTGATTGCACAAATAAACCAAATTACTGTGCACAAATTAATAATTTACAAATTTTAATTGCACAACTATTATTTTTAAATATTAAAATTTTATTATTTTGAATTCAAATTAAATTGCATAGATAAAAAATTACACTTTGCACACATGGTAAATTATCTCTGCACAGAAGAAAAATACACTTTGCACATACGGCAAACAGAAAAAAGTACACTTTGCACAATCATTAATTACAGTTGTTCATTACAAATCCAAAACAAAAACTTCAAACAACCTCTTCATCATTACAAAACACCCACTGTAGAAATTACAACTCAAATTGCAACTCAAATTTTGCAAACTTTACTAAATTCTTGCAACCTAAACCTTTCGTAGAAGTCAAATAAAAATGAAGCTCCTCTGTAAACCTGAAGCTCCTCTGTAAAACTAGAAAAATGAAAAACTCAAACCGTCAGAAATCGAAGCTCGTCACCTTCGATTTGAGAAGCCCAACCCGTGAAGGCGCCACCGCTCACATATACGGCGCACTGTCGCCGTCCGACGCCCCCAGTGCCTCACGAAGCACCGCCAGTGCCCGTCGACCGCCCGCCGATCTGCACCTTGGCCACCTCTATCTGTCGCTTACCCCCTGTGCCCGTCAAAACTCCCTCTCTCTTTATGATTTTGAAATTTGAATTTCAGATTTCTGAGAGAGAATGTGTTTGGTGTGTGTGTATATATATATATATATGCTTTTAACATGAACCTATTTGTAAACATTTTATTTTGATACACTTATTTTAAAGTGGGTGGAAAATTTTACACTCCATTATAATAAACCCAAAAAAATCAATACAAACATAATGCAGTTTCTAAGGACGACTTCTATGGTATCCTTGAAGCTTCAACCACTTGTACTTTTGGAACCAAAAAAATCAATCTTTCATCCCTTATAAGAAAAATGGTATGTATTTTTTGCTTTAATATGAAATTCTTTTAACAAATTAACAAATTTTTGATATATTGGCTAATATTTCTGAAAAGTATAGATAGTGTTCGAAAAAATATTAAATTTAACAAAATATTTTCATCTAGTTGAGATTTTCTGAAAGTTTCAGAATGATTTGAATTTTTTTTCTAAAATATAGACTACATTTCGGTAATAAAATTCGAAAATCACCCTAAAATAAAAAAAATAAAAATAGAAAATGTGAATTGTAGAAGAAAATCAAATTCATTTTTTTGAAGGATAAACAATTGAGTTAATTAACAAAAAAAAAGGAGGAAGGGGTTTGGGGGAGGTAACCGAAAAAAATGATGTTTTAGTATACTTTTAAGGTGGGTTGCAACTCTTTTATTCTGAGTGAGAAAGGGGGGAGGGAGGGAGAGGCTGTGAAATGAAAAAGGAAATTAGGATTAGGGATAAAAATGATACTATAAAATGAGTGTACTCATAACAAAGTTGGTGCATTTAACCTGGGCCTTAAGTAAAATAAATAAATGAGAGTTTGGCCAAGATTTCATTAATGGCCCATATCTAAACCTAAAATTTCAGAAACTCACTTATCCACATTGTACCATCTATTATACTCTTGTTCTCTTCCTCTGTCATTACCACGGATTTTCAGCGGCCAGGCATCGCCGCCTCCTCCACCTCAACCGCCGCCTCCTCCCACGCTTGTGCGCTACATCAGACACAGTAGCAGCCTCGCCTCCCCTGCCGTCCACGGCTACGCCACGCTGTCAACTGAAGGTATAATTGAATTTTATTAGGGTTTCAAAATTATTTTTTGCTCAACATTTTTTGCAAACGGTTTGCGATTTTGTGACTAAAAATTAGGCGTCCCTGTGAATGGACAAAAAATAACAAAACTAGATTCGGATATAATGGTTTAAAGTTGAGTGTTCACTCGCTACGGTAGAAAGTGCAAGTCACGATTACGATTTATATGCTTTGCGGCCTCTAATGTTTGATTTTTCTTCTAAGAAGAGATTTAGGTTAGGATGTGTTTCTGATTCGTATTGGGCAAAAAGAGATTTAGGTTAGAATATGTTTCTGATGAGTATTACACTATGTTAATTGAACCTAGTTTTAGTGATAAAGTTAGCCCTAAATTTAGTGGAAATTTGGGTATTTTTATGGCTTTAAAAATAAGTATGCAATTGCTAACAGTGAGGAGTTGGGTTAGAATATGTTTCTGATGAGTAGGTTTAGTGATGAAATTAGCCCTAAATTTAGTGGAAATTTGGGCAAATTTATGGCTTACAAATAAGTACGCAATTGCTAACAGATAGGAGTCGTTGATTGCTGTAGCATCCATTTTTTCAATTCTGGGTACTATAGTCACTGTCTATATGCACATATGAATCTATGTACCAGTGTGTACGTTTTGGATAGTTAATACTACGCTGGTGTAGTATTAATAATCTAATTCCCGTATGGTGCGTTATGCATTTCCCATTCCTATTAAAATAAATTGGATTATCCTTATATTGCTTTGTTCAAGCCCTATTTTTTAATTTTGTAAAACTGTGAACTGATAATTTGATTACATGCAGACGAGGCAAGGTTCTTGATAAGGCTTGCTCAAAACATATAGCTGAAGGCTTAGAGTAGTTTAGGGCTTTTAGTTCTGATTTCTTGATAGTCCATAATGGTGTTGAAAATAAATATATGGTTAAAGCTGAAGGTGTAAGCTTGATAGAGATGATGTTTACCAATTCTGGAACTGCAGTCTGCAATTGTGTTATTACAGTTTTACACTTCTCACTAATCTTCTAAAAAAAATTTATAATCTTTTGTATGATTGATTGTTATTTATTTACAGAATAGTCAAGAAAGTGCTTTTGAAGTATGGCTAAGCATCACCCTGATTTGATCATGTGTCGTAAGCAACCAGGGATTGCCATTGGCAGGCTTTGTGAGAAAGATGATGGAAAGTGTGTGATCTGTGATTCTTATGTGCGTCCTTGCACACTTGTACGCATATGTGATGAGTGCAACTATGGATCTTTCCAAGGCCGGTGTGTTATCTGTGGAGGGGTGGGGATCTCCGATGCATACTACTGTAAGGAGTGTACTCAGCTTGAGAAAGATAGAGATGGATGTCCAAAAATTGTCAATTTGGGTAGTGCTAAAACGGATCTCTTCTATGAACGCAAGAAATACGGCTTCAAGAAGAGATGATGATTCCTACTAGAGATGATGATTCCTACTGATAATGGTTCTCCCTTCTTACCCTATTGTGTGTTAAACATTCTTGCTATTAATGGATAATGGGATTTATCGTAATGCTTACTTGCATATGGCAGGGTGACTGAATTTATTTTATGACTCTACTTTTCTGGTGGAAAAATGTATGACGATTGATCTTTTTGAAGTGATTATCTGCCTATGTGCTCACCTGTTTCCTCTTTTAATTGTATATGTTTGCTTTAACCCTGAAAAATGCTGGAATCGGGCCATGCTTTTTATAGGCCCTTTAAATACGGACTGTTTTGGCCCGGCCCTGTTAGTGGGCTAGCCTGCTAGTTAACTGGGCCTGCCCGTTAGCCCGCATAAGTTTTTTTATTTTATATTTATTTATATTAAATATATAATTAAATAATTAATTGAATTATCCCCCATTTCTATTTAGTGATTGTACTAATTTTAAGTATTAATGTTTGAATTTTTAAGTATTGATATTTAGAACTTTTAATTATTTAGGTATTCATGTTTGAAATTTTGTACTCCCTCGGTCCATGAATCTTTTTTCCATTTCTTTGTGGGCACTAAGATTTAATGAAAAGTAGTATTATATTTAAATGATAGATAAAATAAGGAAAAAATAAGAGTATTGTGGGGTGCAAAATTTTATTGTGAGTGTAGGTTGTTTCCAAATAAGGAAATGAGAAAAAGTTTTGTGAACAAATAAAAAAGAAAAGTGGGAAATAATTTGGTGGACAACTGGAGTAATTATGTTTTTATATAATTTTAATAAAATTATAGATAATATTTAGATTCTAGTTTAAATATTAACATTTTATGATCATTATTTTAGATTTTCTATTGAAATTTAATTTTTTCTATTTTTTATGACGTAGTCCGTTTATGGTCTGTTTAGCTCGATGATCGTTGGGATTAAGTCTCAAATATTAGAGGATCATTAAGAGCGAATTAGATAAGGTCTTAGCCCGTTTAGCCCAAAGTCCGTTAAGGCTGACTTCCGTTTAACATCTCTAATTTCAATATTGTGCGACTATAAACTTTTCATGCATCAGAGAAAATATGACAAACTTTTCATGCGTAAGAGAGGTATTCCTATTGAGGTAATCTCTTCAAATTCTCTTTTGGTCTTAATCTGAAATTGGTCGGCCGGGTTGAACCGGTGAGGAATTGACCTGATTGTATAGTATCAGTCTTTTTTTTAGCTACATTTCTGATTTAAGAATATACATTTCTGATTTAAGAATATTTTAAGACCTTTCTCGAGTAGTGTTTGATTGTGGTTGAAGGAGGATGTAAGTACATTTAGATGGTGGATAAATATGAATTGGAAAATTCTATGGATAATAAATTTGTGTGTGATTTGTGTTGAATGTGGTAGGGTAGATTGAATTTTTATGCTAATGTTAAATACTTTTGAATGGATGAAATGTATTAAATTATTATTGATTAGTCTGGGTAATGATTAGATTAGTTAGATAAAAGAAAAGGTGAAGAAAAAATAGATTGGTTTTAGGGGTGAATATGTATTTGGACGAATGATGAAATATTTTAATTTGAAACGTGATTTGGATTTGGAAAAATCCTTCACCCTCCCAAATCCATCAGCCGTTCAAACATGCACAATTATAAAAAATCACACTCATATTGTGTCTGGATTTGAGTCTATGGATTTTAAATTTACGATTTAAATATACTTTATTTATTTTGGTAAAAGATTCAAATCGATTAATTTTAAATATTTAATTCTGATTCTAATTTAAAATGGAAAAAGTTTAAATATTTAGTAAATTTATGTCTTTTGAAATCTATGAATTTTTAATTTTATTAATTTCTAAACTTTTTATATCTTAAATGACTATGATCTTTGATATCAAAATCACAAATTAGTTCCTGCTTTAAGATTTTTAATGTAGTTTTAGATAGCCAACTCTTTTATAAATTCTGCACATTATGTTCTCTTCATCATACTTTTTCCAATGGATGAAATTTTTTGTTACATTGTTGATTTGTATTTCTACCAAGTTTAGTTAGGTGACTTTTTCACAGTTCGAATAACCCATATATTCGATTTTAGAAAAAAGGAAATCCCATGTGTTTCCTGTGACAATATTTTTTTTTAGAGTAGGTATTGTGTGAAAATAATTCATGAAATTGTCTTAATATATTGTTAGATTATATAAGCACACACTTCATTTGCATGCATAGCATGCATGTTACACACGTGAGTTAGTTAGATAAACAAAATTAGGAATCTGCATTTACAATGCATTTACAATGCATTTACGTTTCATTAGTTAGTTAGTTAAATGGATGGCGCAGCACATCTGGTTTTTGTGTGATGATTGGTAACAATATCTTGTCATGGTGTTCCAGAAAGCAATTTGTTGTTGCCAAGAGCAGCACAGAGGCTGAATATAGGTCACTCTCTACAGCATCAACATAAGTCATTTGGATAGCTTCCATCTTTCGTGAACTTGGTTTTCCACTCAAGTCTCCATCTATATTGTGGTGTGATAATCAAGGTGTCATAACCTTGGCATTCAATCCTGCCTTTCATTCTCGAACAAAACATATTGAAGTTGACATTCATTTCATTAGAGAAAAAGTTCAATCCAAGGTGTTGGATGTTCGATACATTCCTACGGCTGATCAACCGGCGGATCTCTTCACCAAACCGTTGGCTGCTTCTCGATTCTGCCATCTTCGTGACAAGATTGGTTTCTCATCTCCCTCAGTTTAGCTTCTTCGGGAGCATGTTAGATTATATAAGCACACAGTTCATTTGCATGCATAGCATGCATGTTACACACGTGAGTTAGTTAGATAAACAAAATTAGGAATGTGCATTTACAATGCATTTACAATGCATTTACGTTTCATTAGTTAGTTAATTAAATGGATGGTTAGATACACACACATTATAAAAGGATGTAAACAGCTCATTTGTAGATATGGGAAAATATATTCTTCAACATATATCAAATATCTAGTCAAGTGTATCAAAATATTCATCAGGTGTATCAAAAGTTTAAATCAATGTATAGATTTTATTGACCTCAACTTTTGATACACCTGATGAGATTTTTGATACACATGGCTAATTGTTTGATACTTTAAAACTTGTTCATGATAAGCTTATCATGAACCATTTTCATACAATACTTTGCGTTTTTATTTATTTATCACTTTCTTGAACTTTATAACTTCCGTGGGCTTATTGCACAACTATTCAATTATTACTCCCTCCGTCCCACTATAAGTTGTTCATGTTGTCATTTTCATTCGTCCCACTATAGGTTATTCATTTGCTTTTTTACCTTTTTTGATACTACTATTCACTTCTTTATTATTATTTTCAATACTTTTTACACTATTATTATTACTTTTTTATTTTTTCCATCACATCACTTATATTTTTTCACTTTTTTCCATCACATCACTTATATTTTTTCACCTTTACCTTAATTCTTGTGCCCAAAAGCAACGAACAACTTATAGCGGGATGAAGGGAGTACTATTTTTATTACAATCAATAATGTAATATAATAACACAACATTATAAACTCATACACATGAATTCTATATAAAACAAAAAAAAAAACAACAATTTTTTATCAGGAAAAACCACACACACAGCATTATTATGTATTAGAGTTTTGAAATCCAAAACAAAAAATAACCTACAATAAGTGAAGTATAATAAAATAATAAGAGTATACAGTAATGCAATAGAAAGAGAAAATAAACCCATTATAAATAAATGAGTGATATTTGATGTAAATATAAAAAAATGTAGCGAATCTATAGATATAAAGAAATAAACAATTTATTAAATATGTAGTGTGAAATTTGTATTGAAACCGATTAAAATAGAAAATAAGACACTTCTACTGAAACTAGCGATTCTGTCATCTAAATTACAAACCTTAATAAGATTTTGTACTCCACATATGCGTGTAAAGTTGAGAATTCAAAATTTACAATTTTTTATGAATGTCACCATACCCACCCTTTGAAAATTTTGAAATTTGAAATACAAAGTCTCTTATAATTTTTTTTTCATATTTCATACTCCCTCCGTCCAATTATAAGTTGCTCGTTGTTTTTTGGTACACGAATTAAGGTAAAAGTGAAAAAGTAATGAAAAAAGTGTAAAAAATATAGAAAATAATAATAAAAAAGTGAATAGTAGTTTCCAAAAAAAGTTAAAAAGCAATGAGTAACATATATTGGAACAGACGAAAATGACAACATGAACAACTTATAGTCGGACGGAGGGAGTATAATATAAAATTAATAACATTAAATATATTTTTGATATTTACTATTATCATTAGATATATTAATTGAAACTACAGAGAAAAATACTATAATATCAGCTAATACATTTAATAATATTATTATATATATTCAATAATATGAATGAGTTTCACGATAAATCTTAAAAAGAGTTGAATAAGTAATGAGTAAATATGTATATTCTTTTTTGGATTGAAAAAGGACAAGACCCATATACTCCAATTTTTATAAATAAATTTTGTTTGCCTACAAAAAAAAAAAAACATGTATATTCCTTATGATATTACTCAGAGAATAATTTTTGCAGAGATTTAAATTAATGTTGAAAATAAAATGTTTTCGTATTATAAATATCATGATTTTCTGAAAAGAAAATCAAATAGAGTTATTTAATAAGTGCAATTGGCATTGGGCTAAAATTCTGTATATTCATAGTCTAATAAATAAATTATCGTTTTAAAATGTAAAAAAAAATAAAAATAAAATAGAAGCATGGAGATGCGGGGTATCGATCCCCGTACCTCTCGCATGCTAAGCGAGCGCTCTACCATCTGAGCTACATCCCCACAACGACAGAGTTTATTTATTTTAATACAAGTAATACATTAATAATGTGTATTAATTTCACAAAGCTACACTCAATCCTTATCGTGGCGTTTGTTTCAAATTTTTCAATTGTAACGAGAATGCAATTTTATTTTCCTTCTTTACACTTACATATGTTGAATGAGGGTTTGTGTTCATGGTGATTACATCATTGTTGTAGTGCTCTAATTTTGAAATAAATTGGCAAAAAAGAAAGTTGTTGATTGCGGTATGAGTGATTGATTGAGGAGGATAATTATAGGATGAGATGAGGGTAATCAAATGGGGGTAATGATTACTTTATTTAGGAGGAAAATCAATGTTGTGTACCTCATTTGTTTTCATTACGTACTATAATTACTATATATATTGGTGACGAGTCAGCAGCTTATAGTGAAACAGGCTGCTGATCAGCAGCTTATGATGAAGCAGACTGGTGACGATCCAGCAACTTTTATTTCCTATATAATGTAACCGAATTCATTCGAATAGGATACGAAATTTTTACCCTAACGAAGTTCTGCTCGACCGACGAGCTTACATAAATGACCTACCTGCTTACTCATAAAACTTCGCATAATTCGTCAGAGCGTTCTTCGACCTGGTTCTTTCTTCGTGTTTGATCAATTTTCTTGGACATGTCAATCCGGACTTGATTAATTATTTCCTTAAACATATATGTTCTCACTCTCATTACCATTGAAGAATTTTCATATCAGCCGCCCCTAAGTTTTATTTTGAGCATTTAGATATTGGTACCAAAAGATATTCATATTTATAAATTAATTCAAAATAGTTATATAAATACATAACTTTTTTTATATTGGAATCACTTTTTAAATAATGTCATTTTAAAATTATTTTGTAATTTTTTCATTCATTTTTCCGTGCCACCCTCCACTCCTTATATATATCTTTTTACTATAACACATTCTACTAATAGTACATGTAAAAATCTATATATTAATAATTTGACACTTTCATTAATTTTTTTTATCTATTTAAAAATTATATATCAATTCTATTATAAAAATATTTGAAAATTCAAATTTGAAATGGAGCGAGTAACATGTTAAGTTGCGCAAGTTTATTTTAAAGTTTAAAGATACTTTTTGTTCATACAAAAATGTCTATTAAATTGGTGGATCTAATATTATTGCTAATGACACCGGCAATATAGTTTCAAAAGCTCCCAACTTTCGAAATTCACAATTGGCAGAGTGGACAGTAAAATTCTAATACTAATATATATTCTCTCCGTCCCTTATAAGTCGCTCGTATCTTTTGGGCAAGAGTATTAAAAAGTATATAAAAATATTAATATAGTACATGTAATGTAATGGGAAAAAGTGAAAAAATAATAGGAATAGTGTAAAAAATATTGAAAATAATAATAAAAAGTGAATAGTAATTTCTAGAACAGGTAAAAATATAAATGAACAATATATAGTGAGACAAATAAAAATAAACAACTTATAGTGGAGACTAAGTGAGTAACTTTTATCTTTCTTTCACAAAATTTTGTTGGGTAATGTTAAGTGAGGTAAAACTATTATAATTAATTACTTTAAAAAATTGTTAAGCAAGGTGGGTGGTGAAATTTAAATTATTTGTTTCTTAAACTCAATTTTTTCTTTTGACTACTTGATAAATTTTAGAAAAATAATTATAGAAAAGCATATACACGGACTAAATATAGTACTCCCTCCTATTATAAAATTGTTTTTCATTTTTCCTTTTTATTTGTTCACAATTTTATTCCTTTCTTACTTTAAAACAATCTATATTCACAAAACAAACACAAAATTGAGTTCCAAAGTACTTTTTTTTCTGTTTTATTTTAATATAATATTAATTTCTATTATATTCCGTGATACTTCTCAAATAATTACGGACGAAGGGAGTAGATAATGTTGATTTTGCACTTAAATTTTGTTTACAATCAGATCAAATATTATTTTAGTGTAACGAATAAAGTTAGTGGAGCTTAGGAATGAATATAATTAACGACTAATTACGACTTCTAACTCTTGACCTGAACCTCATTGGGTGATGTCACAACAGGGCCTTTCTACTCCAATTTATTTTACTTTTTCATGATTTTCTGTAGAACTTAGTTAGAAAAAAATTAATTCTGATTAATATTTTTGATAGAATAAATTATTAATCTTAATTAATATTTTTTATAAATAATTAATAAACAAACTTATTCAACAATCTAGTAATATATGTGAATTTTTCTCAAGCCACTCAAAGTGTGTTGTAAATTGAAAAGACAAATAAGAAAAATAAAGAGAGATTTGGTTATTCAATTTGTCACGACGTTGAGAGACATATCAAGTCAAAATATTTTATTACGAAAATACTGCTATAAAATGTGAATGAATTATAATTACTGAGTACAACGTCATTTATATTATGTATAAAATATAATCATATTCAAATTTAAAGTTCATTCGAACTCATGAGTCATGATTCCAATAAATTATATGAATATCATAAATGTATATTTATTTACAACAATGTGAACCACCGACACGACCACATCCCTTTTCTTAATGCAATCCATGCATAAATACGCTGTTTTGCTTCCTAAAAAAATTTACTCTAACCGTTTTGAGGACTATTTTCATAGTAGTTCTGTACACGTGAATTAAAAATAAATAAATTTGTGAATATAAAGTTAAATAATAAAATAAAATAAAAATATTTTATTAATTTTTATAATTGTAAAAAATTTCTTTTTTTGATATATAAAAGTAGATTTGGAACATCTAAATAAAGAAAGTGTGAAAATAGTTTTGAGACGGAAGAAGTATAAATTTATGGCTTAGTCTTGTATGCATCGAGGTCGTGGTAGGGGACGAGGTCGAGGTCGCAACAATGCACAACATAGTGCAACTGAAAAGAATGCACCTCAACATAAACCATCGAGCTCAAGTGCACAGACTAGGCAACTCTGTCACAAGTGTGGATGCGACGACCATTGGTCTCGCGAGTGTCGAACTCCTAAACATCTAGTGAAGCTATATCAACGTATGCTAAAAGACAAAAAAGGGAAGACTCCTAAAGGTGAATCACACCACATCGACCTGCCCGGAGCAGGCTTTGACATGGAGAAGGATGATCCCTTGGGTGATACAATGGTTGTAGACGCCTTTGGAGACAATGAGTGATCGACACCAACTTGCAGTTTACTTGCTTTATTAGACTTTTTGCTACTATCTGTTTTTTTTTTTGTTGACCAGCATGTTTTGACTGACTTTTATTTGACTATGTTGCCACTACAAAAAAAATCATGTTTAGTGACAAAAATATTAGTGACAATTGATATTTTGTCACTAAAAATACGCATATAGTGATAAAAATTTATTATGTTACAAAATGATATATTTAGTGATAATTATTTATGTCTTTAATATTTCATTCAATTTTGTCACTAAAAGTATGCATATAGTAACAAAAAAACATTATATTACAAAATGATATCATTAGTGACAATTTTTTATATTGTCAATATTTAATTGAATATTTATCACTATAAATACATATATAGAAACAATAATTCTTGATGCTACAAAATAATATAATTAATGATAATTTTTTGGGTTGTTAATAATTTATTGAATGTTTGTCGCTAAAAAAATATAGATTGTGACAATAATTTATAAGGTTACAAAATAATACAATTAGTGACAACTTTTTGTGTTGTTAATATTAAATTGAATATTTGTTGCTAAAAGTACATATATACAAAGACAATAATTCATAATATTACAAAGTAATAATACAATTAGTGACAACTTTCTGTGTTATTAATATTTAATTAGATATGTATCACTAAAAATATATTTATAGTGACAATAAATCATAATATTACAATATAATGAAAAAAATTAATAATTAGCGACATTGTTTTATATTATTAATATTGTATTTAATGTTTGTCACCAAAGTAGACATAAAGTGACAATAATTTATTATGCCACAAAATACCATGTTTGTGTGTTAATTAATAAAAACTTTATTTATTTCAATATTTTATTGGATATGTGTTAGGGATGGCAATGGGGCGGGTTCAAATCCGGACCCGCCACGAACCCGCCCCGTACGGACCGGGTAAAAACCCGGTCAAACGGGTCGCGGGGCGGGTTTGGACCCGTTTGACAAAAAACCCGATGGGTTTGGGACGGGTCTTGGTATTAGGTGGACCCGCCCCGAACCCGCCCCATATATATATATATATATATATATATATATATATAGTTAAATAAATATATTATATTATATATAATTAAATATATAAAAATTAGACTATTAATAAACATATTTATTAAATTATTAGATTAAATATGTGCATAAAGTCATTAGCAAAAATTGAACAAATTAGAATTTATTAATTTTTTTTATTATTTTACTTTCAATGAACAATATATGTGTGATTTTAAATATTTAAATTTAATAAGTGTTTAAGGATAATCGATAAATATGAAGAACGAAGAACACATAATTTGTTGACTCAGTTCACCTGAAAGGCTACATCTGGGGGCGTACCAAGCCAGGAGATTATTCCACTATATTTGTGTATGCGATCCATTTATATAGGTTACAAACTAGGGTTTACATGAATATAAGATACATAATGAAATGACTAAACTATCCTTCTAGTAAATACTTTTGATGAAGGCACATAAATGTAATTTCCTTTAACACTCCCTCTTGTGCCAAATCAAAAGGATGGATGCTGCATGAATGTTGACTCGATAAAAACCTTGTTAAGTAACATCCATATAAGAAAAATAAATCTTGGTCGAAGGGAAAATGAGTTGCAACGCACCCATGTTAAGACTCCCCCTGAAATCTACACCTCTCAACAGATAGGTACATCTATCAAGTGAGCTCAGAAAATTACACATCGCAATTCCTTTAAGATGTTTCTCAAAGTTATCTTGGACAATTATTATGTAAATAGATTAGCCACATTTTCTTTAGAGCTTACTTAAATTACCTGAATCTTGAGCAAAAATTGTTATTGCATGTTATAGGAAAACTTCGGTGATATATGCTTTGTATTAACACTTGTAGAAACAGTTTCATCTGTTTAGTGCATGCAATATATAAACATATGATCTTTAGTAATAGAACTAAAATCATTGATTCCTCGAATGTGTGATGAGATTTTACTAATACACTCACAAATTGCTATATGTAAGGTAATAATCTCTAAATAGCTTTAAGAGATGTCTATCAAAGTTTTCTTAATTGATGCCCAAGATATCACCATGTTCTCATGGTAAATACATGATCAATTTGGGAATATTCATGTGGTTAACATATAACCAACATTAGTAGAACCAAATAACATATTATTTGGTGTATAAGTGTATAGGATAGCATTAAATATTTTCTTAAGGGTTGCAATTTCATCTGCAGTACTTTCAACATTTATATAGTAAATAACATGCCCATGTCACTGGTTTCTTTTAAGTATCAAAGTACATTCTTGACACTATTCCAATGATATTGTGTTGGTCCTGTAATAAATTTAGTTAACAAGTTAATTGAGAAAGTAATATCTGGCCGAGTATATTGAGCTAAGTACAATAATGCGCCTCTTGCACTTAAACAAGGAATTTAAGTTCCTAATATCTCTTTGCCATTTTGCTTTGGACGAAATGGATCTTTCTTTAAATCCAAACATCAGCCGATCATGAGAGTGCTAACAGAATGCATTTTGTCCATGTTAAATCGCCTGAACATCTTTTGGACATATGCAGACTGGTGGATAAGTATTCCACAAACTCAATAAAACTGAGTTTTCTCAAGATCCTTTATCTCAATAATTTTAATTAGTTTCAGGATTTCTCTTATTTCATTAAGAGTACCTATGTTCATCCATCAACATAAATGTCAAAATCTCAAACCTAACACTTATTTTTCTTTATATATACGAAGGGGCAATGTTCTTTATGTTTTGTAACATTTCCCAATCAAGTAGTCACTCAGATGGGTATACCACATCCGCTCAGATTGTTTCAATCTATAAAGTGATTGTTTCAATGTAACTTCAAATGTACTCTGTGGTTCAGAGTTTCTTGACTTGGGTAATGGAAGGCCATCAGGCACATTCATATATATCTCTGAATCAAGATCCCCATTGAGATATACAGTAACCACATTCATATGCTGCATTTCCAATCCTTCGGATGCTACTAAACTAATTAAGTAGCAGAGCGTTATAACGTCCATAACAGGAGAGTATGACTCCTTATAATCAATTTCAGGGCGTTGTGAGAAACCTTATGCTACAAGGTAAGTTTTATATATCAGGACCATATATTTCTCATTAAGCTTTATGACAAAGAGTTATTTATGTCCTACAGGCTTTACACTTGGTCGGACTAGCACTACCGGACCAAATACCTGTCATTTTGTCATAGAATCAAGTTCTACCTGGATTGATTCTTGTATTTTGGCCAGTTTGCTCTTTGTTGATATTCTACAACTGAGCTTGGTTCGATTTCATTGTGCTCTATATTTTCTTGAGCAACATTATACATAAATAAATCACTAGTCTGTGTGCAATGTCTGTCCATCGACTTATATGCACTCTCTTAATCAATAGAGATTTTTTATTTTCTGGAATCATATTAAACATCGGAGCGTCCTCCAGTGATGATTCTTGGACATAACTATAAATAGAGATAACCTCATGAGATGTATTTTCGATATTGATGATCGATAGATTTAATTGTGCCACACCTACCATTCTTTCCTTTGGGTGGTGTCAATCGAACTAGGTGACCTCCCCCTTTTCCTTTTGGGAGCCACAGCCTCAACCACACTTCCACCAAGTATGGTTGCAACACCTTTTATATGGTGTTGTGCCCCTTATTGGGGACTTCTAACCTTGCAGGCACATTTGCAGCTGATATGTATGACCTAGTCACTTTAATAATATCAATGAAGGCATCAGACATCGAATCTGTTACGTTCTGGATATTTATTATTTTACATCACTTTCTCATTGTGAAGTTTTGGGGATCAAATGAGACAGAGTGGGAATAGATCACGATTCTTCCTGTCGTTCCCATAGAAAATTCTTTTTCTTATCTCCCCCTAACGACGGGAAGACTGTCTCATTTAAGTGACAATCCGCAAATCAATCGGAAAAGAGATCACCTATCTAGGGTTCTAAGTAGCAGATAATTGTTGGAGATTCATATCCAACATAAATACTTAATCGTTTCTGAGGACCCATTTTAGTGCGCTGTGGGGGCGCAATCGACACATATATTACACAACCAAAAATACATAAATGTGAAATATCAGGCTTATATCCAGTTACCAACTGGTACATAGGTTGTTAACAGTGGGTCTAGAATGAATAAGTATAGATGCATGCAGTATTGTAAACTCATATAGAGGAATGCATGTTGGTGCGCATAACCAATGCATTAACCACCATTTATTTTCTTTAGATAGTGGCCTTTGCGAGACCATTTTGTGTAGCACATGGGTATCAAGATGCTTTACATTGATCCAGATATATATGCAATAATCATCTACTGCTTTTGATATAATAATGTGATATTGTGATTAGGGTGGTGAGCCCTAAAACATGTACTTTGTGCTAAGAGTTTTGCATGCATAATGTCTTGTGGACAGTAAAGTGACATGTGACCTGTATGTCAAAGTATAATCCAGTATCATAAAATACTTAAATGATCCACATTCTGGATTAATTAATCCACAAATATCATCGTGTATCTTGTGTAAGAATAAAATATTTTATTTTGTATCTTTAGCATAAATAGGTCTCAATGTTACTTTTGCTAAAGAGTGGACTTTGCAGAATGAGTGACTTGCCTTTAAAATTTATAATGAGGCAGGGTGAGATGTACATAGTGTATTTGACGCTTCAGAAAATAAAAAATGCGACAATGCAACAACGAGATCGATATCGTGCATTATATTAATTTTCATCTCATTTATGTGTCACTCAAAATATAAGAATGTAATATGAATTCTTCAAATTATGAATTATCATATCAAAGCCTTTATAACTTAGTATCACATAGTCCGTCAATGATAAAGTATAATCCAAAAATTCGAATAGTAGTGAGGTACATCCCACTAGATCGACATCTTAGTTCCTTTAAAATGTGTTTTCTTTCACATTTATTATATATATTTAAAATTTCATTCTCACAGTGTATCATAAATAACGTTGGCACAAATATTTTTAAAATTTTACATGGTTTGATTAGCTATTAATGCATATGGAACTTTTCAGATTTCAACAATTGTCTCATTAGACATTGTTTCTTGTTCGTTTTAGAATCTCATATCCTTTTGAGTTTCAATTTGAACAAAATGATTTACTTTTCAATTTAATATTTTCTTTTATTTCTTAGATGTATCACTTTACATTGTGATAATATAATTTTTGAACCATATATACTAAATAAATTCAGTACTTTTGAATAAAATCTAATGAACCAACGTTAATAAAATTAATGCCTCATATCAAAATCTAACTCAAAACTCATTACTAGTCTAAATAACTTTAAGACCATTACAAATATTTCAAATAAACCAGGCATTATACCTATACAACATTCTTGAAGTATGAAGAATTCATTAGCAAAGTCCATGTTGTCATTGAAATGTATTAATCATGAGTGTAATATATATGTCTTGGTATCACTTTTCATATAGTGGGCATCCTGTACTTTAGATCCCATTTTATATGGATTAGTACATCACATCCCATTTTCTGTTGTTTACTTTCAACAGATAATAAAATATATTTTAAGAAACAACATATCCTTATTAAAATCATTTACTCTTTCTGTAGTCAAGAAAATGAATTTCATTTCATTGGACTATAAATTTTGAAAACATAAATGTCTCCAAGCGTTCATTTAGATCCCACACAGTTCGTTGTGTGTTGTCAATAGATAGTATTTTTAGCGTAAAATATGGTCAATGTTGCATGATTGATTTTGAAAATGCAAGAATGGTACTCAGTTTCTTTTGAGTCCAATAAAGTATAATCAGGTCGATTATGTTCAACCATTTATTAATGGGACTTCGGGCCCAAAAATAATTAATGAATTGAGGCCTAAAAATTATTGGTCATTTGGGCTTTTAATTCATGGGACTTCAGGCCCATAAATATTAATAAATAGGAAGTTGGGCTTCATGGTTTTATAAATAGACAAGACCCAATCAATATGGCCCAATCAAATAAAAGGGCCCAAAATAAATTATAGCACATATAAAATTAAAGACAGGCCCATTTACTGAAAACTATTCGCCCCACAAATATCTATTAATAAACTGACCAATTAACCCGAAAATTATTTGACCAATTCATGGCCCAATTTTTTTTTAAAAATAAATAGAACAGGCCATCAGGGCCACCATGTGAGCAATATAAACATATTTATCAGGATACACATGCCTTTTATTTCAAAAAAAAAAACATAGCAAATAAAAAACTCACAATTATCGCTTAATTCCAAAAAAAATTATATGACGGTTGAGTTTTGAATCCGTTTCAGAAACTGCTTGAGCAATCCTCTCGTGAATCCTATTCCTCGTAGAGACTCGTGCTGATAACGTGTTTAAGGATAATCGATAAATATGAAGAACGAAGAACACAGAATTTGTTGACCCAGTTCACTTGAAAGGCTACATCTGGGGGCGTACCAAGCCAGGAGATTATTCCACTATATTTGTGTATGAGATCCATTTATATAGGTTATAAACTAGGGTTTACATGAATATAAGATACATAATGAAATGACTAAACTATCCTTCTAGTAAATACTTTTGATGAAGGCACATAAATGTAATTTCCTTTAACAATAAGTTGAAACTTGAAGTGGATTATTTTGCATATATATTATTGTTTGAATTATTCATATGCATATTGATGTTATATTTTAAAATTTATTATATTTTGTGGAAAATATTTGATATGTAAGATAAAAATGAAATAAAATAAGAAATAGACGGGTAGGGGAGGGTAAAACCCGTCGGGTTCGTGGGACGGGGCGGGGCGGGTCCAACTCCAAATTGAGGCGGGACGGGGCGGGTCTCGGGTCCTAAAAATTCTTGGCGGGACGGGTCCTGGGACAGACCGAAACCGTCTCAAACCCGCTCTGTTGCCATCCCTAATATGTGTCACTAGTGGTACACACATAAAATGATGAAAGAATTTTCAATGTAACAAGATATCATAATTTTATAATAATTAGTGACAACTTATTATAGTGTAAACTTAATATAGCAATAACATTTGGAATATCACTTATCATTGAATTTTTTATAACTTATTATTATTAGTAAAAGAGCATAAAATATAATACATGAAAGACCCTTAAACTATTCAATTTTATTTTAAAAGATCTAAATTAAATTATATTTTTAAAAAAGTCAAACTATAATTTTTTTTTTATTAACTATATTTTCTTAATTAAAAAAACAAAAAAGTACATAACTTTTTATTTGACCCCTTTTGGACAATCCGTTGGACACATAAAAATTTATAATTTATGGATCTTTCGATGCATTATCTTAAAAAAAATGTCAACAGAAGACTAAAAATAATAATGATGAAATTTAAAAAAAAAAATTCGTGATGCTAATTTTATTCATAATATTTGAATTTGAATACTGATCACACACACACACACACACACATATATATATATATATATATATATATATATATATATATGATTGTTAGTATTGGAATTAGAATTATAACTATGAAACCAAATCTTAATATTTGAATTCAAATATTTAATCAAATCGAAATAACTATATTTAACTCTATTATAAAAATTCTAAAAACAGAAATAATTCTTAATTAAAGAATTTAAATATCAAGCTGATTCATAATATTTGAATTAGAATACTGAATCAAATAAATTATATTTATAATATTAAAATTCTAAACCAAACTGAAATATATATTTGATTCTAATATTCGAATTCAAATGATGAATTAATTACTCTTTATTTATATATTTACTCAAAATTTGACTTTTAATATTTAAATTGGAATACTAAATCAAATTTAATATATTATTTGAACTGAAATAAAAAAATTAAATCAAACATCTTTGCTTCGTAAATATTTAATATTGATTCTTATTGTTCATACGTAATACTTTAAGTACAAATAATTAAGATTTATATATATATATATATATCCCTATTATATATATATAGATTAATTCTTAGTAAGCTCAAAATAAATTAAATCACTAGAAGACAAAAATAATTTGAATAAAATTGTAAATACTTTAAAATATATAATATAATAAAATATATTTATCTTTAATATTTTTGGGGATGAAATTGGTTATATGTAATCAAGTGAGTTTGTTTAAATATTTATATATTTATACATTATAAGATTTAGTTTTTACTTAA
>JAPKLY010000218.1:646735-679475 GCA_026898435.1 Prunella vulgaris | reverse complement strand
ACTTAATACGATTATTTTTTTGTTTTTACTTAAATATTTATATATTTGTATATGTAATATTAATATTTAAAAGTAAAATTAAATTAAAGAGTTGATATAAAAGTAAAATTAAACACAAAAACTAGTATGCAATATTGCACCATACCCGACCCGTGCAATATCCCCAAATAAAAATTCGTGGATCCAATAAAATTTTTAAGGAAAATTCTCGCCACTTCCAGAATATATACCACATGAACATATTTGTGCTACTGTAAGACAAAATGTGTGCTACTACATCTTAAAAAGTTAATTTTTCGTACTTTTTAAGTAACTATAAGAATAATATGTATTTTACTATTTTTACAAGAACACATATGTGTTTCTTAATTTATTTTTCATTTTATTATTAATTTTATTTGATAATATGTTGTTAATGTAATAATACCTTATATGTGTTATTATCTCGTCACTCCCAGGATGTATACCACATGAACATATGTGTGCTACTATAAGACAAAATGTGTGCTACTGTAAGACAAAATGTGTGCTACTACATCTTAAAAAATTAATTTTATCGAAATCCTAGAATGTATACCACATGAACATATGTGTGCTACTGTAAGACAAAATGTGTGCTACTGTAAGACAAAATGAGTGCTACTACATCTTAAAAAATTAATTTTATCAAAATCCCAGAATATATACCACATGAACATATGTGTGCTACTGTAAGACAAAATGTGTGCTACTAAATCTTAAAAAATAATAATTTATATAAAAATCAATAAATATTTATGAAAACGAATATTTTTTCTTATAACAATACACATATTGATCTTACATTGTATTAACATGTTTGCTTTCTATAAAAACAAATGAATATATGTAAAAAAAACAACATTTGTTCTTATAGTAGTACACATTTGACCTTATAGTAGCATAAATTTACTCATACAGTATCACCAACTGGAAGCGAAAATCCTGAAATTTGAAAATCACCCAAATCCGACCCGACCCGTTCAAGATCCGCGAATTTTGTTATTTTGACCCTATTGACCCGCGAGTTTTCAAAAAATTTCTTTTTTGGCATATATTGCACCGTGCAATATTGCACGGGAGACCTACTCAAAATTAAATTAAAATCTATAAAAATTTAGAAATTAAAATATATGGTTGAGATTAAAAAACTAAATATAGGATCAAATTATTTAAAAGAATTAGTTTGTCATATTTGACGAAAATCAAGAAATATTTAATATGTATTGGGTTATATTTAAAAATAATTAAGAAAGATTTATTTTATTTCACATGTAGAATGACTTATTAATTATTATTATACAAGTATGTTTAGAGAAATCAAGAATATAATATTTTATTAAATTTATTCTATTATAGTTTAAAAAATAAAAAATAAAATTATTAAAAAAATCAAGATTGTAATATTTTATAAATTTTAATTTGTTATTATTTCAAAAAAAAAAGAATATCATAAGATTTAGCAACCCTTCCAATCATAAAAAACAAAAGAGATTTAGATAAATAAAATCAAGACATTATTTCACAAGATTTATAATTTTCTTTTGATTAAAGAAAATTAATATAATATAATAAAATTTTGTCACTCATGATAATAACAAAAGATGATTGGATCTGTAAATAATATATGTAAAACAATCATTTCATATTATTATAATTTGCTTATATCAATAAAGTAAAAAATTATTAAAATTTATAATAATAAAAACAAATAAGAGAATATTTGTTGCGCGCCCCAAACGAGTTGTTCTCTCCTCATAAGAAAAATGTACGGGTTGGTCGCCGCTTAAAGAGTTGGTCGCTATTTTGATAAATGTAACCCACTTTACTATTTTTCAGTGTAATTTTCTCATCTTTATCCATTAACGACAAGTGTCCACACCATGTAATGCGTTGCAATTCATTTGTTATCTACTACTTATGTATTCGCCTATAAATAGACATAATTTTCATAATAAAAGTGAGAGATTTTTTTTGCCTTAACAAAACTCTGCACAAATTCCTTCTTACAACGAAATCAAACGATTCCAAGCACTTAAATCCAGTTTGTTGGTGATTTTTTTATGTCAAAAGCCAATTAAAAAACCTCCTTAACAATAGTCATCAACAGATACTCCAGAATAAATTTAATAGTACAAAAGAAAAAAAACTAATGTAATACTTAAAAAGAGTAGAAACCCTTCTATCTTTCCGTATTAATATAATATGTAAGTTAAAAAAGACGGTATAGTAGAGAGATTTTGAAATAAAATATTTTGGTTGATTTCATAACTTTATATTTATATAGTATATATATTCTCTATTTTTTTTTTTAAAGTTGATTGTTTCTAAGACAACAATTTATGTAAATATATTAAAAAAATATATTAGGTGATATGCAATATTAGTTTCTTATTAATTCAAAATATATACAATATACTACCTCTCATCATTATTTTCACATTTATCTCATTTGAATGTTTCAAAATTACTTTTACATATTAAAAGAAATTCAATCACAAAAGTCAACAATTGATTTTTTTATATTCAACTCATCACACGAAATCTCTTTTTCTTAATATGTATCACTTTATTGACAAAAACTTATATACAAATTTCTACCGTAGAAATATTCATTTTTTGAAAAATCCGCGGGTCTAAACCGTGTCGGGTCGGATTTGATTTTTTTTTCAAAATTCGCACAACTTGTAATTTCAGTTTTTTTCGCTCCCAGGTATGTTACAATTTGGACAAATGCATGTTACTATAAGACAAAATGTGTGTCACAATCAGACTAAATGTTGTTTTCTACACATATTCATTTATTTTTGTAGAAGTAAATATTTTTCATGCAATGTAACACATGTATATGTTACATTGTATGTGTAACACATATTTGTTCTTAATAAAAATACATTTGATCCTATAGTAACACACATATGCTCATATAATAACACAAATTGAGGAGCAAATATGTGTTACAATTAGAGTAAATGTGTATTACTGCAAATGTATGTTACAATTGAAGTAAATTTGTGTTACTGCAAATATGTGTTACATCTAAAGTAAATGTGTGTTACTGCAAATGTATGTTACAATTAGAGTAGTTGTGTGTTACTGCAAATGTGTGTTACAATTAAAGTAAATGTGTGTTACTGCAAGATCAAATTTGTGTTACTGTATATATATATACAAACATTTATTTATCCTTATAAAATTGTATATTATATTTCATATAGCATATATAATGTATTAAATGATGTATTAGTACATGAATAACAAATTATTAACATAAATCAACAAAGAGAATAAAAAATAAATTAAGTAACACATATTTATTTTTGCAAAAATATATATTTTCTTTATAATTACTTGAAAAGTACAAAAAATTAATTTTTTAAGAATTAGTAACACAGATTTAACCTAATTGTAACATAGCTGGAAGCGAAAAAACCTGGAATTACAAGTTGCGCGAATTTTGAAAAAAAATATCCAAATTCGTCCCAACCCGGTTTAGACCCGCGAATTTTTAAAAAAATGAATATTTCTACAGTACAATTTTCTACACAAGTGTTACTCCACCTCATTATGTAAAAGAAATCACGAGATGGATATCCATTTCAAATATTATACTAAATCAAATATTTTGATGCTCGTAGTCTAATTCACATATAAATTCGAATTCAAATGTAAATCTCAATCTTTGAATATGATTATAAAATCAAATAAAATGTGATCTGTTTACACTTGTAGAATGAATAATAACAACAAAATTTAAAGATAAATAAATAACAAAAATAATCATACAACAATTAATTGGACTTCAAATTTAATAACAAAAGAAAATATACATGAATAAATATATAGTAAATAATAAATAATACACGACTCCATGTATCATGACTCCATTTACAACTGAATTATAGTAAGTAGAAAATAATACTATATAATTATAGTAAACAATATACAATATACACTACAAAAAAAGCGGGTTTTACCAACCGTTTTTTACCGACCGACATTGACTAATGGTCAAATCCTAAATTTTTCGATTGAATACCGACCGAAAAAGCGGTCGGTAATATAAAAATAAATTACCGACCACCGTATCGGTCGGTAAATTGTTGACTGACAATATTACCGACCGATTAAGCGGTCGGTAGTGTATTTTTATATTACCGACCACTTTTTTTGTCGCTAAAATTAAAATCCATAAGCGGGTAGGTGGGCAATTATTGCCCGATTCAATTTTCATATTTAGCGACCGAAAAATCGGTCGGTAAAATAAAAATGCGGTCGCTAAATTTCTAATATAGAACAGCCACTGCCCTTTTCTTTCCTTTTCATTCACGAGAATTTACCCCCCCAACCTTAAAAAAATTTCTGAAATGTGAAGAAATATTATTTCAACGTGATGGTTGCAATCGTTCGGGTCCATTGTCACATTGTGCTCGTTGCTTCAATTTGACCGTACGTTTTTACATTTTTACCGTTTAAGTTTAATATTATTTGCATGTTGTACATTAATTATTTATGGATATATCTATTTTTATTGTAGATTAATCCTAATTTAATTTGTTAGAATTTTGTAGTGTAATTGATGTATGATTATATATATTGGATTTTTTGTTTTAAAAAATCGAATATGCTTGTTTACAGTCGAAACTCTGGAGAATTTTTTTATAATTCTAATGTGGTATATTCTTAATTTAAATCAGATGGAACTCCCTGATCGTCGTTGGATGTATGAAATGCCTCGTCTGATACAAGAATCGATCAACCCTGAATTTTACAAGAACATTCATGAGTTTACTAAGTTTGCCTCTCTTAATCCACACTGCATGGATAGGTATGGCCAGATTAGATGTCCTTGTAAAAAAAAAAAGTGCGGTAACAAGAGATTTTTGAGCATTGATGAGGTTCTAACTCATCTCGTGATGTCTGGTTTTACTCCATACTATTACAATTGGACCGTACATGGCGAAACCCGGTGGAATTATAATCTTGAAACAGTGGTTGCCTTCTATGATCAGTTTCGTAGTAGTGGAGGTGAGAGATTTGAGATTGGTGGTTCGAGCCGTGATTCGCCTACTCCATGCTCTGAGACACAGGTGGATGAATTCCAAAGTTATCATACGATGATTGATGAGTCTGGTTTGGGTGGTCACCTCATGGAAGAGGAACCAAATCCTCGTTCGCAGAGATTTTTTTAGATGCTTAAATCTATTCAACGAAAAAGCGTAGGGCCGCATGAAAGACTTGGTCTTCGAGTTCAAAGACAAGTGGACGAAGCAGGGGATCAGTCAAAATATGGGGACGGACGAAGAGGGCCGCAATATCTGGGAGGGACTAGTCCAGTATTGGCTAGATCCGAAGCATGTTGCGAGCGACCTCACCGGGTAAGGCATAGCCATACATCGAGAAGCTTCCCGGATGATTTACGAGCATGCTCTCGCTTTTGTAAGTATTTAATTAATTTTTTATTATACTCACATTTAAATTTATTAATTTTACTTTATTAAAAAGTTTTTTTTTTGTACAGGAGCATGCTTACGGACTGAAGCCCACCCTCATCGAGGAGATGCATTTTGCTCACCTGGTTGAGGAGAGTGGACAGTCCACTTATGGCCGCACCACCGAGCTTCACATATGTATTTTATTATAATTTATGTTCTAATTAATCATTTTATGAATTATACTAATTAATATTAAATTATAATTATATTTTGTTTAATTTCAGAATCAGATGAGGCAGGCCCTCGAAGAGTCTCAGACGGCGTCGGCACCCACCCCGGAGAATCCTTCCCCCGCCCCTGTTGACGAGGACCAAATATTTCTGAATGTGGTCAAACCGAAGAAGGGGAAGTATATTGGTTTGGGCAGTCACAGTAAGGTTGTCCGCCTATCCCAGAAGGCGAGCTCTTCCTATTCTCTCGACTCTCACCCCTCCTCCGATGTAGAAAGTCAACTCTCCGACGTGAGAAAGACATTGGAGAAATATCAAACAAAGGGAAGGCGAATGAAAGATAAGATGAAGCAAACGGAGGATCTGACACAAATGATGAAGGCTTGGGTTGAGAATGCCTCGAGACAGATGGGTTGGGAAGTCCCCAAATTTCCTGAGATTCCACCTGAGATTCCTGAGGATGATGAAGATGAGGAGACTGTCGATCTTGGTGACGACGACGACTTTAATTCGTCAGAGTAGTTTTTTTTTTTGTTGAACAATGAATTTTATTTATGTTGGATGTTTTTATATCGAATGTTGAGTAATTTTATATTGAATGTTTAAATTATGTTGAATGTTTAAATTTTAGTAGTGTAAAATAATTATTTCCAAATGGTTATAAATATTTATTGAAAAATATTAAAATAAACAAATTAGAAACAAAAAAGAAATCATTTTGATGAGGTAATTAAAAAAATCCAAAGAAAGTGAAAATTTTGAACGAATTGTATTTGTATTTTAAAATTGAACAAATTAATAAATTTTTGTAATGTTAAATAATAAATTTACAATATTATAATTGATACGTGTTTTCCAACACTTACTTCTCAAGTATAAGAAGTTCGTGTAGTACTAGTAAGTGCCCGGTTAAAATATCAATCCACGGGATTAGTGGCTAGTGAAGCCCTAGAACTATGTGTCGGCACTTGATTGTAGTGTTAACGATCTTGTTCCCCAATTAAACTAAGATGCAAAAATTAAACTAGAAACAATTAACTAGAACAAACAAATTCACGAAACAAGACACTAAAATAGAAATCAAGTAGACAAATCAACTAGACAACAAATACGAGGAAAGTGCGTTCGGGTGTTCTTCATTACGGGGTAATCAATTAATGGTTAGACAAGTTCATTTATCCCTTTTATCGGTCAAAGATAGGAGCAATCACGATTAATACACATTAAACCGTACTGGATAAGCCTAGGAATAACGCGTCAATTAAGTATGTAGATTGTTATAGGAATAGTTCACCGTTTCCCACCCGGGTAATCACACAAGGCTAAGAAAAATTCTAGCGTGCTTTTCCACTCGTATACTAAGGAGCCCCACCTTTGGTCCCCCCACTAATCACCTAAAGGTTAATTCAAGCAATTAATGTAGCTTAATGGATTTTCTAATGAAAATTACCCAACTCTCGTTGCGATAATCCAATATTATCTCAAAATCGCAAAATTGAACTCACACCCACATGAACTAAACATGTCTATCCAACTCTCGTTGCAACAAACAATTTACCCATATGAATTAAAAGAGCACAATTAGCAATTGATCAAACAAACCCCATTAAACTAATCATATGACCTTCAATTAGGATAAATTCACAAAATCATACCACTAACTAATCACCCACATAATTCCAAACACCCAAACATTAAAGGTTTAGCCAACAATCAACATCTCAGACAAACATATAACAAATAAAAAGCAATAAACCATAATCAAGAAAGTTTTACCAACAAAATTAAATATAAGGATAGAATTCACCTATTGAGAGCCAATATCCCTTCAATCTCTAACAAAGCTTCAACTAAAATTAAAAATCTAACTAAGAAAGCATAAACCCTAACTAAATGTGTGAGTGTGTGTGAGGAGTGGTGAGAGAGGATTTCTCCCCAAGGGAGTAGGGCGTGTTGTCGTAAAGAAATGAGGCTGCTGCTCTTTTATATCCCTCCATAAGGATGGGTTTCCTAACATTTATATGTAAATGAGATGCTGGGCCCTTGAGTTAAAAAGCCCAAAACAAATTTCTGAATTTTCAACGAGCACGGTTTGTGCAGAAGGTTGGCACTGGCAGTGCAGATTATCGCAAATCGTGCGAATTACTTCGACATGTCCAGCATTGTTTCTTCATAAATTCGGCACTGGCAGTGCGAATTATCACAAATCGTGCGAATTACTTCGACATGCCCAGCACTGTTTCTTCACAAGTTCGGCACTGGCAGTGCGAAGTTAAGCACGGTTTCTATCAAAGACTAAAAACGTTTTACCTTTTTCAGCAACTCTTTAAAACGTCTTCTTCCTCCTCTTTGAATGGACTCAGATGGTGGCTCGGTTGAGAGTGACGGAGAAATTCCGGCAACAACCTTCTTTTCCAGCGACGGTAGGAACAGGGGCGTGAGTTCTTTCCGGCGTCGAACCAAGAACAGGGGTGGTGGCGCTGTTGTTCGCAATTCCAGCGAGTGAGCTTTAACATTGGCGGTGGTTGAAATTCCATGGATTCCAGCTGGTGAGCTTTTTCTCGGCAATGGATGCAAATTAAAGGTGGAGGTGGCTTTGCTCTGTTCCGGTGACGAGGCTTCAGGTGCGGCGGTGAAGATAGCTTTGGCTTCGCGGCGTGACTCCGACGGACTGGAGCTTCTGCGATGGCTGTTGCAGTGGTGTCTTCTGGCGCAATTGGCACAATGGGAGTTTCTGGCATGCGTGGGTTCAGCGATTTCCGGTTATGGCGTGGACTTCTTCTTCTCCGACGAATCCTCGGCGAGTTGTGGGCAAGAGCAGGGGATGTGCTTTCTCTTTTTTTCCTCAATTGAATAAGGCTGCAAGAATTTTGGTCAAAGGATGATGGAGGTAGTTGGCTAGGAAATGGGCACGTTTCCTCCTGTAAACATTTTCAAAACATAAATGTGGGGCCACTATTAAATTCATTTAATGCATTTCTATCTTAAAATAAAAAGTGGGCTTTGAAAACTCGATTTCAATTAAAATGAATGGCCCGAAAATGATTAATAAAATTAGTGCCCAATCCTTTCTTTTCCAACCTTATCAATTTCATTAATTTAATTTGAGAGGTATTTTACACAATAAATCACAATTTTTCACAAAATAAATGGTAAACACCTCTTCTAATACAATTAAGCTCAATTAATTCAATTAATGCAATTAAATGCAAGAAATGATATAAAATATGCAATTAAATCACTCAAATTTCAAGCAAAAATCACACTAATCAATAATATTTATTGAAATATATATATATATACATAAACAAATTAGAACCAACAAGCAATTAATTAGAAGCATTTTTTTAAAAAAAAGTGACTCAATTTGGAGTTAAATACAATTAATTGCAAAAAATGAACAAATTAATAAATTTTCGTAATATTAAATAATAAAATTTTAACATTATAATATTTAATGAAATATATATATACATAAATAAAGTAGAAACAATACACATTTAATTAGAAGCATTTTTAAAAAAATTGTGACTCAATTTGGAGTTATATACAATTAATTGGATAAAAATGAACAAAAATGACAAGTGCCCGAGTGGTCATGCCACCTTTGAGATGCCCAGAGGTCGCGTGTTCGACCCCTCACAGGCGCGAATTTGGGGAATTTAATCTGAGCCAACAATGACTCAAATAAAGGATGCGGTGCATGTGCTAATATATTGGGGGCGTGGCCAAGTGGTTCGAGCCCTGCTGAGCCACGCTGGAGGTCTGGGTTCGAACCCCCTTGGCCCCAATTTTTTTTTCACGACAAAATTTAGCGACCGCCACATCGGTCGGTATTGGTAATTTATATAAATATCGACCGATAGAGCGGTCGCTAAATACAAAATAAAAAAAACATAATTAATAATTAGTGACCACTAACTCGGTCGGTAAATAAAAAATAAAAAAATAAAAAACATAATTATTAATTAGCGACCAAAATATCGGTCGGTAAATATATATATACCGACCGATTAGACGGTCGCCAAATTGAAAAAAAATTAAAAAAATAATATACATTATATTTTGCGACCGTTAAAATGGTTGGTAATTATATATTTACCGACCGATTAATCGGTCGGTAATATCCTAAAACGGGTCAACACCCCGTTCTTTTAGCGACTAAATATCGACCGTTTAGACGGTCGCTAAATTAGCGACCACAGTTTTACCGACCACCAATTTTGGTCGGTAAATCGGTCGGTATATCTATTTACCGACCGTTTTTCGGTCGGTAAATCTCGAATTTTTTGTAGTGATAATTATAGTAAATTTAATAATATATAGAAATATAGTAAATTGAAATATCAACAACACAGAATTATGCACGACTCCATCCACGTTTCTTCATTCGGCCACCACTTTCATTGTTCAAATTTTCTTTTATATTTTTTTTTTCATTTTCCTCCAATAATCTCCCTCCAGAATATTTCATTTTTTTCAACCACACTCTTCGTGCCTTAATATTAATTCTTTCTTCCTCTTCTAACGTGAATTTATACACTATTGCATCTTCTACTGCAGTTCCAAATATGAACACCTCAAATCAAGAGAGCGAGCCATTTTAAAAAAATTCTCTGTATCAATCCATCAATGTTGAGAAAAATGACGTCTAACCTCCGATTATCTTTCAATTAATTTTATTATAGTTTAAGCATTGGTGTCGGGATCTGTCAAAAGAGGAAGGGGAAGACAATTGGAATGGAGAAGAAGACACGTGGAAATGAAAAACTAGATGTAATTATTCATCCTCGTCGCAATCGAATTGCTGGGTGAAAATGCTTCAATATCCACGATGCAATTAGGATATTCCTAGCAATATTAAGAGAAAAATGTGGAGCTCGAATTGAAGGTATAGACTTTCGGAAAACATTCTTCTATGAACCGTTATTGTGTTTTTTTCTCTGATAGGTAACAAATTAAATTCAAGCAATTGATAAATACTTTGAAAGCAACACATACAAGGTATGATCACTCTCTTTCCCAAAAAATTTTATGATTACTAATCATCTTTTTTTTTTTCAAACAATATTAACATGCATGGTTGTTTGTTTGGAGTTATGTTTATAAATATATTTCTTTTCCTCTTGCCTGTTTTAATTTATAAGTTATACTATGTATATTTATATTTTAATATTATAGTTGTAGTGTTGTTTATGAATTTTTTTATATAGTATTATTTTCTCACCCTCTACTATTTCAGGATAAAATTGATGTTGGGATTTTTTAAGATAAAGCATTTGTGAAGGTGCTTGCACAAGAAAAGTCTCATAGACTTTGTGGTTGTGGAGATGATTTGAAGCCATCCTCAGAAAAAAGAGAGAAAATTAACATTGAATTACAACTAGAGAATGAAAAATTGTGCAAATCACCAACTATGTTTATCTAGTTTAGGTTAGGACTGCAATGACTCACAAGTTTATCTAATTTCATTTAAATTGCAATGATTTACAAGTCATGTACATTTTCTACTATGAGTTTATGTTTTAATTTTATTTAACATCTTTTTCCATATAAAGATAAACAATGATTAGAAAACATTGTTATTGATTTAAAACTAATTGAAATACATTTGTCACATGAATTCTTATTATTATTGATCACATTATCTAAATTAATTTAATATAATTAAACTCAGAAGATTTTTAGATTTTGTGATAACTACATCAATACTATAGTTAAAATATTTTTATCACAATATTATTAAATTTTATTTAAAAATATGAATATAAAAATACAATTTGTGATGAAATTTTTTAGTCTTTAGTGATAATTATATTTTAATTAGCAACACATTAATAGTGACAACTAGTAAGAAATTATTAGCCATGACTATTATATTATTAATTAATATTGAGTAACAGTGGCAATAAATAAATGTGACAAAAATATTGAATAATAGTGATAATAAATCCATGTGACTAAAACATTGAGTAACAGTGACAACAAAAATAAGTGACTAAAATATTATGTAACAGTATCAACAAAATTTTGTGACTGAAATATTGAGTAATAGTGACAACTTTGATATGTGACTATAACATAGGATTCAATGACAAAGTATGAATGTCACTAAAACATGACTTATAGTGATGAGTAAGGCATTTTTTTGACTAATCTTTTAGCCACAGCATTTATAGTCACAACCTTAAAAAATGTCACTAACTATTTTTTGTGACAAAATTTAGCAATATAGTGACAAAAAAAATCGCCACTAAAAATCATATTTTTTGTAGTGATATAATAGTCATTCTCTAGAATGTCTTTAAAGCTGAGGAGGGTACACTTTGATTGTGGAAACAATAAAGTATTTTCGATTATTAATTCGGTACCCATAGGGAGTATTATCGAGGCTCTTCCGGAGCCAACGATTTGTATGTTGTCATCGGAAATAGTAGTGACACTTCCTTTCTTTTCAGTTAATGTTTGGAAAAATTGTCTATCTTTCAAGATAGTATGTGTATTAGCACTATCTACTAAGCACAAACATTAATCTCCATAAGCACACAATTGACGTTTGATATGAAGAATGCTAAGGAGAGCCAAGATTACAGACGCTGATTGATCAGCCGCACAAGGGATCACTTAGGTCCTACTAATATAAAAAAACGTATTTAAATTTTGTAGACAATAGTGATCGACAATTGGATTGACTGTAAAAATAAAGCATCGATAAGCATTCATAAATCCATAAAAATGTATCATGCCACACATACATCAGACCCTCAAATTTCCATATAGCCCTTAATCTAAAATTTAATGATCCAAATTCTTTCAAACTATGACATGAGCGGTTAGGACATCCCGGACAAACCATGATGCGTCGGATTCTATGTAATTCATCTGGCCATAACATATCACACAACAGAATCCCTTCTGTTAATGAATACATATGTGATGCTTGCACAATGGGTAAACTAATAATTCGTCCTTCTAGTAGTAAAAGTAAGAACTGAATCTCCTAAATTCCTTGAGCGGATTCAAGGAGATATTTGTAGACCGATACACTCAGCATCTGGACCATTCCAGTACTTTATGGTCCTAATGGATGCCTCCACTCGGTGGACTTATGTCACCATGCTATCCACCCACAATACTGTTTTTGCAAAGCTTATTGCACATATTATTCTGTTGAGATCTCAATTCCCAGATCATCCTATTAAATTCATTCGTATGGATAATGCAGGTGAATTCACCTCTAAGGCATTCGATGATTTTTGCATGGCACTGGGAATCAAAGTGGAGCATTCAGTCCCTCATGTTCATACTCAAAATGGTCTAGCTGAATCATTAATTACACGTCTCAAATTAATCGCTAGACTGCTACTACAAAAATTGAATTTACCTGTTTCATGTTGGGGCATGCAATCTTACATACATCATCACTAATCCAAATCCGACCAACTGCATATCATGAATATTCCCCTATTCAACTCGTGCGTGGAAATGAACCTAACATTTCCCATCTGCGTACATTCGGTTGTGCAGTGTATGCTCACATACCACCACCTAAGCGAACATATATGGGCCCATAAAGGAAACTCGGTATTTACATCGGTTATGTATCTCCCACCATACTCAAATACCTCGAGCCTTTAATTGGGGATCAGTTTACAGCCCGTTTTGCTGACTGAACATTCGATGACGATCTATTTCCGGCATTAGGGGAGAGAAAAATACCACACTTAATAAATGCTGTGAAATTACTTGGAACACAAAAGATCTTCAGTTCTTAGACCCACACACAAATCAAACTGAACTTGAAGTTCAAAAGATAATAAATTTGTAATACTTAGCAAATAATCTGCCAGATGCATTCACCGATCATAAAGGCGTGACTAAGTCGCATATACCTGCTGTAAATGCGCCTCAAAAGGTGCAACTCCCTTTGAAAACAAATGTTAATCCCCCTATGCGCCAGAAGCGTAAAGGAAGCATTAACATAAGCGAACCAAGTTCGCGTAAGTGTAAAGCTAGCAAACACACTATGTCACCCCTAAAATCTCATGAAGAGATTCGTCCTGAAGATGAAAATCAGAGTCAAAATGCACGTGCAAAAGCAAACAATGACTCTACGAATGCGGAATCATCAGACCGATACTCTTTGGGAAATGAAGAGGATCTGGTCGATGTAAACATTGAAGTTTCAACAAACTTCGTAAATACGGGAGAAACCTATAATAGAAATACAATTGTTGTCGACAACACATTTGCAGCCTTAATTGCCTTCACCATTTCAAATAATGATCTAGATCCTGAACTCAAAAATTTATATTCGAGTGCCGGAAGCGCTCCGATTGGGTGAAATGGGAAGCTGCAATAAAGGCAGAGCTAGACTTGCTAAACAAACGAAAATTTTTCGGTTCCATGGTTCGTACCCCGAAAAATGTTGTCCCTGTTGGATACAAGTGGGTATTTGTACGAAAGCGAAACAAAAACAATGAAATTGTGAGATACAAAGCGAGGTTAGTGGCTCAAGGGTTTTCGCAGAGACCCGGTATTGATTTCGATCAAACCTATTTTCCTGTTATGAATGCAATAACATTCCGCTTCTTAATATCCCTGGCAGTTAAACTAAACTTAGAAATGCAGTTAATGGACGTAGTCACCGCATACTTATACGGATCATTAGATTCTGATATCTATATGAAAATTCCTGATGGATTAAATATTCCCCAGAAGAGGAATAACAAACATCGTAGTATGTTTAGCATTAAATTGCAACGCTCGTTATATGGCTTAAAACAGTCAGGTCGTATGTGGTATAATCGACTAAGTGAATTCCTCCTGAAGAAGAAATACATAAATAACGAGGTTTTTCCTTGTGTCTTCATTAAGAAATCCCTTAATGGTTTTTGCATCATCTCGGTGTATGTTGATGATCTAAACATTATCGGAACAAGGAAAGAGATTGAAGAAGCAAGTTCAATCTTAAAAACTGAATTCGAAATGAAAACTTTGGGTAAAACCAAGTTCTGTCTCGGCCTGCAGATCGAGCATTTCCCTGAAGGAATACTGATACACCAATCAGCTTACCTAAAGAAAGTGTTGGAGAGATTCCATATGGATAAATCTCATCCTTTAAGCACTCCAATGGCTGTCCGTTCCCTTGATTTGGAAAATGACCCATTTAGAACTAAAGAAGATACCGAAGAGCTATTGGGACCTGAAGTTCCCTATCTAAGTGCAATTGGTGCACTGCTCTATCTTGCAAACTGCATTAGGCCCGATATTGCCTTTGCAGTGAATCTACTTGCAAGGTTCAGTGTCTCCCCTACGAGAAGATATTGGAATGGTGTGAAACATATTTTACGATATCTTCAAGGTTCACAAGATCTTGGTCTTTTCTATCAAAGAAACCAAGACAAAACACTTATAGGTTATGCTGATGCTGATTATCTATCTGATCCCCATAATGCGAAATCGCAAACGGGTTATGTTTTCCTCTGTGGTGGTACAGTCATTTCATGGAGATCTGTCAAACAAACTTTGGTGACCACATCGTCAAACCACTCAGAGATCATAGCTCTGTACGAAACTGCACGAGAATGTGTTTGGTTGAAATCCCTGATAAAACACATTCACGATTCGTGTGGTATCCCTTATGTTGACTTAAGCCCCTCAATTATTTATGAAGATAATGCTGCATGTATTGCACAAATGAGTAATGACTATGTCAAAGGGAAGTTGACGAAACATATTTCCCCAAAATTCTTTTATCCTCGCGAACTCCAGAAGAGTGGTGAGATCACGATAAAATAAGTACGCTCAAGTGACAATCTAGCTGATTTGTTCACTAAATCCCTTCCCACTTCGACTTTTGAAAAGTACGTACATGGAATCTGGATGCGTCGACTTGGAAGATTGTTATCTTCAGGGGGAGTATCAAATACTAAACAATCCTGAAAATTGGATCCTAAAGATCATTGATAATACTCCTCTTGGTAACTCTTGTATTCTTCATTGTCATTGTTATTATGTCCAAGGGGGAGTGTTATAATATATTCGTATAATATATTATATTATTAGTGGACATAATATTAGATTATAGTCCATTGGGCTTTAGGCCCATAGACTTAGATGTTAGAGTTAGGGTACTTCTATTTATTGTATTCTAAACTCTTGTACTTCATACGCTTCCATCTTTGTAAACACTTTTACAACAGTTCATAGTTTACTATCTCCTGGCTTGGTCACTCCAGACTTAGTCACGTTGTGACGAATTGGGTTAACAATCTTGTGTTCTTTATTTACACAGATGGAAACGTACGAAGTACAAGAGTTTAGAATACAATAAATAAAAGTACCCTAACATCTAAATCTATGAGCCTAAAGCTTAATGGACTATAATCTAATATTATATCCACTAATAATATAATATATTATACGAATATATTATAAGACATTCGAACTCATGAGTCATGATTCCAATAAATTATATGAATATCATAATGTACGCATAATGTATATTTATTTACAACAATGTGAACCACCCACACGACCACATCCCTTTTCTTAATGCAATCCATGCATAAATACGCGGTTTTGCTTCCTAATTTTTTTTACTCTAACCATTTTCAGGGTTATTTTCATAATAGTTCTGTACACGCGAATTAAAAAAATAAATAAATTTATAAATATAAAGTTAAATAATAAAATAAAAAAAATACTCCCTCTGTCCACAGCGGAATTAATCGGTGGTGGTTGGTCGAAGCTTCAAACTATTTCCCACTTTCCTTTTTTGTTTGTCCACAAAACTTTTTCCCATTTCATTATTTGGAAACAACCCACACTCACAATAAAATTTTGGGTCCCACAATACTCATATTTTTCCCTTACTTTATCTATCATTTCAATATAATACGAGTTTTCATTAAATCCCGCCCCACAAAGAAATGAGAAAAAGTTTCATAGACGGAGGGAGTATATTTTATTAATTTTTATAATTGTAAAAAATTTCTTTTTTTGATATATTAAAGTAGATTTGGAACATCTAAATAAAAAAAGTGTAAAAATAGTTTTGAAACGGAAGAAATATAAATTTATGGCTTAGTCTTGTATGCATCAATTACACCGTGTAATTCAAGTTCATTTTTAAAAAGTTACAAAAAGTACTATTGAAAAATTACACATGTTATTACTTAAAAATATATTTTTAATGGTTTAATATTTCAATAATAATAATTTGTGTAATTTTTTTAGTAATAAGAAGTTGATTTGCACAATGTAACTTGAGAGAGTTATTCTAAATTTATCTGTAATTTAGGGTATGTTTGTTTTGGAACTAGCACTGATGGACGTAGGACTTTGCGATCACGTCTCTACACGAGTTTGGGATGTAACATCCGGATTTTACATCCCAAACTCAATCCACACCTAAAAATACCTATTAAACCTATTATTACTATTTCCAACACAACACTCATAAAATATTTATTATACCTATTATTATACCTATAAAATCAATCATTATCACATTTTGATTTGACATAAAGTAACATTCTACCTTACTAAAATCCCAAAACAAACACACACTTTTACTATTCATCAAGATTTTTACATCTCATAATTTCAAAGTCACGACTTCCCACGATCTCATAATCCCAAAACAAACGTACCCTCAGGCTATGTTTTAAAAGCGGAAGCGGAAGTTGACCCGGCCACCTCAATATTTTGGGTCGGACCGGGTTCAACCGGGTCTAAACATTTTTAAAGCGGTTGAACCGGTGTGACATCATAAATGCATAATATATAATTATAAATATTTATATATATATTTTCTAATAAATTATATATTTTATGAATAAATTTTATTGAAATAATAAATTAAAGTTAGATATTATACTGGAGGAAGGTGGAGACTTAGAGTTATATTTTCAGTATGTGAAATTATATCTATTATCTAGGGTTATGAATTAAAATTAGACATTATATTATTAAATTATATTTAATATGTATTATATATATAATTAATTTAGTTAATTCTGTGTAAAAAAATACAATTTTATCAAAAAATTAGTCAAAGCGCCGTTTCGGCCGGTCCAACGAGTGACCGGTCCGACCCGGTTTTTACCGTTTTTGAGCGCTTTTCAGGCGCTTTTGAAAATGTCCGGTCCAACATATTAAAGCGGCCCGGAGAGGTGTCCGAGTAGCGGTCGGACCGGTCCGACCGGCCGGTCCGATCCGCTTTTTAAAACACAGCCCTCAGGCACGGTGAGTGAAGAGATAATTTAATAAAGAGGCCCACACAAACAGAGACAGTGTGGACTAATATGTATACATTACTCATTGCAAAAGTCAACAAACCCGGCCGCATTTTTTACACAATTAAATACATTAATTCCTGTCTATATCCCCTGACACCAATTGCGCAGACCCCTTGAAAATTCATTTTCCATTAAATATTTTTATTCTTTTACTTCACCATCCATAGTATTTGTATCCATAAACTTAGTATTTAGATTTAGTTTTAAAATTTAATTTTAACTAAGCCAAATTTTGAGTATAGATCGATCAAAATTGATTTAAAAATTAATGTCCAATTAAAGGATATGAGATGCATCCAAGTACACATAAATACACTCATTTAGTTCTGCATATAGTTTAATACTCTTTCCATCTCGAAAGATATTGTGGTATTTTTTAGGCACACAATTTAAAAAAAATGTATAATAAATATATTTTTATGAATATTATATCTGTATTATGAGAGTGAAAATTAATGAATAATTTTCACTTTTAGGAATGCAAACTTTTTGTGGAACAAATCACAATAAAAAATATGGAATATCTTTTGAGATAGAGAAAGTATAATATATCGAAGAGCATTATATGATATTATGAACTTGGTTAACGAATTTAAAATTTATATATATATATATTTTGGATTTATTGTGGAATTTTGATTTGACAATTTTTCCGCCTCAACGCACTGTGCCCTTGACAAATGAAAGAATTTCCAGTGTTGTTTGAATTAGAAGCGAAAGAGCTCGATTCAAGTATCAAATTTGGCTCATTTATGTTGATAAACAAGCCAAATGTATGTGCTTTAAAATACTCATTCTACTATGGAACTAGTTCGATCTCAATTTGTTACACATGTTATTCTCTTGAATTCTCGTTTACTCGTTAAGGCGATTCTTTTTTCAACTTAATAATATAATTGACCCAACTTACGCTAGACTCGACTCGAATAACAACTTAGTAAGATGAATTTAAACCCTGGTGAATTTAATATTAGTGGTTTCACGTGAGTGACCTTGCAATTAGTTCACTTACCACTGTGAGCACTGACTCAACCACAGTTGCAAAAAGCATTATTATTATGGGGTGTCTCCATTCTTCTGTTTCCACCAGTTTTCCCTATCTAGAGTGTGAACTCTAAGACCAAAGTCTTGCCATTTTCCTTCATGATCAATTCATCCAAATTTCCACACAATAATAATAATAATAATAATAATAATAATAATTCATCTCATGCCCATTTCCTTCAAATTTCAAACCACCCCACATTATTATCTCATTCATCTACAAATTTCACTATCTCATACCTGTGTGAAAAATCATGCCTGATTCAGGCGAAGCTGCTTCCCGGAAATGTTTCGCCGGCGTATTAAGCCGGCTTCTGTGCTCCGGGAGTCTCCCGACGCACCCGTCGGAGCAATTAGTCGATCAGAAGCCTGGAAAAGCTGGGAATAATATCAAACAGGTGGTGGGCATAACAGCGGCATCTCCGGGAGTAGTTGCAAGATTAATGGGCCTGGAATCATTTCCGGTCACTCCGAGAGACACAACTTTGGGCTCTTATTTCAGAAGCAAATCGGCTAATTCCGTCGATTTCCTCTCGTATTTTGATCCAACCAAACAGGGCCATACCCATCACCAGCACCGAAGAGTGAGAACCTCTGTGTCGTTTCATTATCAAGGAGGAAATGACGATTTCACCAGCATAATTCTTCGCGAAACTGGACGGAATCCGGAGGAAAAGGAAGAATTGTTCATCAGAAAATGTCCTGATGTGCGAAACAGGGAACATTTTCAGAACAAGGGGCGGAAAAACAGGGATTATTTCCAGGGTTCTAACAGGCCTGGAAAAAACAGGGAATCTTTCCAGGATTTTGGGCCTGGAAATTTAGCATCTCGGAAGAAGGATTTCCAGGGAAATACAGGTGTGAGGTTGAAGGAAAGAAGGCCAATTATCAAATCAGAGAATTCTAAGGAAGAAATGGTGGGATCAAAGAGGAGGAGGAGGAAGAAGAAGAATTTGGTGGATTGCAATAAGAAAATACACCCAGAAGGCATTGTACCAGGTACATAAAATATGCTTCTTGATTTAATTTATATATATATATATAGATATAAATTATTTATTCCCTCTAAATATTTTTTCTTATTATCAAATTTTATGTTTTTCTCCAATCACAAACCTCATCCCAGTTCTGTTTTCCTATTTAGTTTTTTTTTATCGGTAAGTTTTCCTATTTAATTGTTCGAGTACGTTTGTTTAAAGAAATAAGTTTGTATAGTTTTTAAATATTTAAAAATATAATTTTTTTTTTTGTGATATTATTGGTGGGATGAAGTGTGATTTGGTGCATGTTTCTCTAGAATTGAAAAATTGATAGTAAGTAATTTTAGTAGCAAAATAAAAAATAGGGAGTATTTTAAGCTTAAGTGGTTTTGAAAAATGATTAAGAAAAATGTGTTTGCAAAAGAAGTTCTTCTAAAAAGAGTATTGTATATTATTTTATTGGGGAATGTGTAGAAGTGTTTTATTTAGAAATTAAAAACTAAAAATTATTGCTTGAGCAAAAATAATAATAAACACTTAAAATAATTGTTGAAAACATGTTTTAAGTGCTTCTGTTTTAAAAATAAGCACTTATATTTTTTATGTTGAGTTAAGCCCTTGGAAATATCATAAGATGTGAACAGGGGCATGAAAAAATAAAATAAATTAATAATCATCTCTTCTTAAAATATAAAAACTTCGTTCCTAGAGTACGGTAGTCCTCAATGTACGGCATAACATGACTATTAGATGCATGTGATTTAAATTTTAGATTATATTTATTCCAGAGAGTGTTTCATTTAAATGATAAAATTATTTGTCCAAAATATGTCAAGTTGTGGTAGTGTAACCAGTAATTTAACATACCCATATGATATGTGGTATTCTGGTAATAGAATGTCAAGTCACTTTCTATTTTCCATAAATAAATCTATTTATCGAACTTTAATAGATGTGGAAAGATTGCTTGAAATTGATTACGCTTTTAAAAATCCATTTAAGTTGATATATGCAGAAGAGTTAAAAAAGAAGAGAGAGAGAGAGTGTTAATACATAAAATTGTTTGGGCTCATTTTCTAAAGCATGAATATAGGTCAATTGTTTTTTTTTTTTTTAGGTAAATGAAAATTTTATTGATATAGAACATTGGTACCAGAACTTAGAAAGTTGTTAAGAAAAGAATAGCTTTAAAAATCTCTATAGAACTTTTAGCATAACTTCAAAATTCTCAAATCTACTCTTGGATTGATTGTCCAATTTTAAAAGTTGAATTCCTTATATATCTTCTCTCTTTAGTTGCAATTCAACCCCAACTTCTCACCTTTAACTCTTCCACTATCTTGCTCCAATTACACTCAATTTGCTTAAAGATAACTTTTTTTCTTTCTCTCCATAAAGGCAAACTACGCATTCCCATAGAATCACAACAATTATTTTTCATTTCCTCCCTTTAATGAGTCAACCAAAATGAAGAAGATTCCTCGAGAGATTTGAGGACAAAACAATATTTAATCCCCACCATCTCATAGTCGTCGTCCACATTGAATATGAAAAATTACACTCAAAGAAGATGTGCTCTACCGTATTAGATGCGTGACCACAAAAAACACAATTTGACCAATAATTATTTTGATTATCTTTAAAGTATTGTAAGCACGATTAAATTTGACCTGTAATTATTTTGATTATCTTAAAAGTTTTTCAAAACACACCCAAAATAAAACAATAAAACATTGTTTTTATAAATCAAATCAAATTGAGACGGGTTCAACTGGTTTGACCAAATTTTATCGGTCATATCAGCCCAAAAATGAGTTTGGTTAGTCAAATTCATCGACTCTAAATTTTGTTGTGAGGCTTCATAACTCGCTAGTCATAAAATACAAAAAAAATTGGATCTGTTCCACATATAAAACCGTTTCGTACAAATTTTCACATGTAAACGTTCGATTCTTTTGATAATTGAATAAATATATGTCTGCATGGCTTTCATGTTTCCTTTGCAGAAGTAGCAAGAAGTTCAAGAAAACAACTACAACCCCAAACTACCAACTCTCGCAGATCAAGAGAAGATGCAATTATTACAAGAAAAAATGAAAGAAAAGTAGTAAAAGTTAAGGAGAGTTGTTACTACAAAAGAATGATGGAAGAAATATGTATGCTGTCGGAAGTAGATTTGGAAGAGAATTGGTTGCATGGGAGGGAGTTTAAGTTTGAAGATTTTGAGGAAATAATTCAACAATTTGGACACGAAATTCTTCAAGTATTGTTGAATCAGTTTGTTGAGGAACTTGTGCTACTTTTTGGGACAAGGGAAAAGTATTTAACTGTTTATTAATTAGTAGTATTTGAAATTTGCATTTAACAAAAATCAATGAAGTGCTTCTAAATAATTGCAAAGATTGTTGATTTTTTAGTTATTCACAACATAAGAATTTACTTTTTGAAAAGTCAAGAGTTGGTCATTATTGTTTTTGTTAGAACAAAAGTTATGGAAAATGTAAAATATTATTGGCAATAATAGGAGGTTGGATCCAATGACTTTTCTACAAATAAGACAATTATAATTATTATGTTACTCATTTGGTTTCCTGTCTTCGTTTTCCTTTGGTCCCACTCCCATGTCTTTCTCTCATTTTATTTTTATTTTATTTTATTTTGCGTGTGACTAGTATATAATAAAAATAGAAAAAAAAAGAGTTAGGATCATTGATGCAAATGACGGCCGCCAAGGCCGCCTAGGCGCTTGGCGGCACCCGGCCGCCGACGCCTAGGCCTCGGCGGTGAAAAAAGGCGGTCAGGGCTCTTGGCGGCGCCTAGGCGGTGAAAAAAGGCGGTCAGGGCTCTTGGCGGCGCCTAGGCGGCCTTTGCGGCGCCAAGCAAATGGCGGATTTGGCGGGTTACGGCGGATTTTGACGGGTTACGGCAGATTTTGGCGGATTTTTTTTTTGTTTTTTTTGTTATGTTATGTTACTTATGTACTGTTTAGTAAGTTTTAATTTTTAAATTTAAACAATTAATAAATTAATAATTAAAGTAATACTAATATAGTAATAATGTAATATCTAATAACTAATAAGTAATAAAACTAATAATAAGTAATTAATATCTAATTATTTTTGTGTTTTGTTTAGAAGATGAACAATGTCATTTTATGATGGTTTTTAGTATTTTATGGACTTGTTGTATTTTGTGAAAAATGCATTTGGGTATTAAACTATTAATTATGTTTTAAGTTTATAATTTATTGTGAAATGTACATTTTTATTAGAAAAAAAATTAATATTAGTAGAATTTTATTAAAAATAATTAAAAATATATTAAAAACCTTGGCGCCGCCTAGGTGCCGCCTAGGCGGTCTTGGCGCTTGAAAGTGGTCGACCGCCCGCCGACCGCCAAGCGTCATTTACACCCTTGATTAGGATGGAATGACTCAAATATTCTAAAAAGCAAATATTCTAATATTGTGTGCTATGGAAATAGTCTATTACGTTTGATTCAAATATTTCGAATTTAATATTCAACTTTGCTAGTCTAATATTTTAAAATAAATTTTGAATTTTGAATTATTATATCAAATAAAATAATAATATTATTGATCTAATTTATTTTATCTAATATTTAATCAAATAAATACAAAGCAATTAAATCATTTGAATCAAATTAATTATTATAATTGGTACTATATTATTAAAAAAACATTTTTAAGATCATTCAATATAACTTTAATTATCCTATACATATTAAAAAAAAATTGAATTATCATAAGATGGTTTATTATTTAATAGTAACACATATTTGTATAGGATAAAAAATAAAATATCGATTTTCATGAACACCTACAAAATTTTACACATATTTACCATATGTTATTATTTTGTATATTGATTTTTTTTAATATACGTGAAATACTAAGAGTGCAAATTCTCTTGGGACATGAAGAGTATTTGTTTATTAATATATGGAATTTTTTTTTAGTAAAATAAGATAGTTATTATTGATATACAAAAATGGAAAGTGAGAAATCTATAATGGGAATCTTGTAGATTTTTGCACATTTAAAAAAAAATATAATGTTTAAAAAATATTAATATTATATTCCAATAAAAAATTAATTATTTTAAAATATTATTTATGAGGTTCAATGACAAATGGTGTAAATAAATGAACATTTAAGGGTCTAAAAAGAGGTAATTATAATATCATTAGACCTACACTAAATAATAAAAAGTTATCACTTTTAAAAAGTGATAACGTTAATAAAATATAATAATATTTTTGTTTAAAGCGACCAACACTTCTTATTAAATTTTTATCATTTTTTATTAAAATTTTATCACTTTTTATAAATGATAACTTTTTATTAATAAATAACAGGTTTCATATTATGAGATGATCTCATGTAATTTTTTTTCAATAGATAAAATATGTAAAGTAAGAATATTTTAAGGTATTGTACTATTGTGAGAAAATTTATAAGTTAAGTGATTATTTATGAGTATAAAATTAATAATATGTGAAGTAATTAAGTAATAGTAAAATGGTGAAGAAAATAAAACTGTTAGAAAAATTATTAAAAAAATTGTGTGCCACTGTTGATAAAAGGACCTAAGCTCGAAGATTAGACAATAACTCAAGTATAAACAAGCAGGAACGGGTAAGCTGCTCGCCCACGTGCTCGCCAGGGTGCTCGCCCAGATGCTCGCCCGAGCCCAGATGTGTCGAAATAGCAAGCCAACATGGCCATTCCCCAGTTGCTCGCCCTTATGCTCGCCCGCCTGCTCGCCACCATGCTCGCCCTCAGCCTGGATATGACAAGGCAGCAAGCCAAGATGATAAGCCTATGTTGCTCGCCACAATGCTCGCCCCCTTGCTCGCCACATTGCCCGTCCCTCCTTCGAGGGAAAGAAGACACAAGATGTCTAAAGGAACCTGTATGAAGGCTTCGAGTCATTTTGGTTAGAGTTAGTGGGGTAGAACTTCCAGGGGATGACATGTGGAGGACACTTGTCACCACCAGAAGTCATGTGGCCTATATAGGCGCCACCTCACCCTTAAAAAATGTATAAATAGGTAAAAATAGATCATTTGTAAGGATCTAATTTCCCAAATACAAGAAATACATTACACAATTTCTCTCTCTACTTTTCCAATAATAATTCCTATTACTAATCCAAATTACATCTTTAGATTATTGTTTGAGTGATTTTCTACGTATAATTAGCCACATAAATCTTTCGGTTGCATACATTGCTCAACAATTTGGCTGCACCTCGAAGGATCAGGCAGGATCGAAGCAAGCTAAACCCAAATAAATTTTGTGCGTACCATCAAAGTATCGGACACTTCACTAGTGAGTGTCGTGATCTGTTGAAACAATTGTGGAAATTTTATGAAGATGGAAAATTAGCCGAATTCGTAAAGAAGACTCCGGGAAAAAGGTAACGTCAGACAAGACAGGAAGCCTCAGATGACGAAGGTAGTGATGAGGCAGAAAGGGCCGCGAACAGACAAGTAAGAAGAGGTCCACCAGCAAGGCCGATGCATCTGGAGCCGAATCGAGAAATCCTTGTGATCGAAGAAATTGGTTCGGCAGGAGGGATGGTAGATGGCCGTCCAATGTCAAAAAGGCAGAAGAAAGCAGAGATTCGGGCGGTCAATCAGGTACAGGAAATGGGGTCCGGATCGAAAGCAACTACTAAATCAACTGTGGATCTGATTTTCTCTCAAGCAGACCTCGAGGGGATCCTTACACCGCACAACGACTCCTTGGTTATCAGCGCCAATATCATGAACGCAAGAGTGCACCGACTGCTAGTGGATACTGGAGCCTACACAAACATCCTGTTCAAAAAGACACTGGACCAGTTAGGAGATTACGAATCCTACATAGAGGATTGTAATCACAAGATAGTGGGATTCGGAGAGGCTGTGACCGTCCCACTAGGTGTAATAAGATTGCCCGTAGAACTTGTAGCGCTAGAGGACCCGGAAAGGAGGATGACAAGGTTGTTAGATTTCTTAGTTGTAGATCAACCGTCCACCTATAACGGGTTCCTCGGCCGCCCTTTCATTTCCAACTTTAAAGCCGCATGTTCTACTTACTACTATTGTATTAAATTCCCAACTCTTAAGGGTGCAGGTACGGTCAAAGGAGACCAGAAGAAGGCGCGCGAATGCCTATTAACTCTGAAAAAGCCCGTTAACCAGGTGTTAGTGTTTGAAGATCTAATATCACAACCCTCCACGAGCGAGCCGAGTGGTTTGGATGATGTCTCAATAGACACCGAAATGATGGAAGTGGACCAAACGCCGGAGGACATGGCGATAGATAATGCACTCCAGCAAGACCGGCCGAACGAGGAGCAGACGGTTAATTAACCAAAGAATCAAGATCAAGATCCTGCAACCATAGTCAGAGAGAGTGGTGAAATGGAAGCAGCGCCGGAAGTTCAGACAAAGGCCCCGAAAGACATTGAGCCCCGGTTGGGTTATGAACCCATCCCGGTGGAGATGGAAATACACCTCGAAGGACCAATTGATGATCCCAGGTGGAAGGATAAAAAGCGACGCGCCACACCAGTTGAGGAGCTCAGATCCATACAAGTTGATCCAGATAAACAAGATTTAGAACTCTTTATTGGGTCGAAGTTGGAGGAGCCTTATAGAAGCCGAATGGAGGAATTCCTTCGAGCTAACCTCGATGTGTTTGCATGGTCACACGAGGATATGACCGGCATACCGATGGAGCATGCTTGTCATCGCTTGAACATAGATCCCACAAAGAAGCCTGTCCGTCAGAAGAGAAGAAAATATGGGCCAGACAAGTATGAGGCATTGACCGGCGAAGTGAAGAAACTATTGGACAATAAACTTATAAAGGAAGCATTGTGTCCTCAATGGGTGGTGAATCATGTCCTGGTCAAGAAACCAAATGGAACATGGAGGTTATGTATAAACTTCACAGACCTCAACGCCGCATGTCCAAAGGATAACTTTCCATTGCTCCACATCGACCAGCTGGTGGACAATACAGCGGGACATGAGCTAATGACGTTTATGGATGCCTTTGCAGGTTACCATCAGATTGCCATGCACCCTGATGATCAAGAACACATAGCCTTTTACACAAACAAAAATTTATTTTGTTGGAAAAGGATGCCCTTCGGGCTGATCAATGCCGGCGCCACATACCAAAGATTAGTCAATAAGATGTTCGACCAACACCTTGGTGACACAATGGAGGTCTATGTTGACGATATTGTAGTGAAGAGTCTTAGAAAAGAAGACCATCTGGAGCACCTCAAGCAAGCGTTCGACATCATGAGGGCGTATAACATGAAACTTAACCCAAAGAAGAGCAGCTTTGGGGTACAATCCGGCAAATTCTTGGGGCATCTCGTAAGTCAACGGGGCATAGAAGTCAACCCTTCACAGGTCAAATGTATCCTGGACATGGGACCCCCAAAGGATGTACCGACAGTTCAAAGACTTACTGGGTGTCTCGCGGCACTCAACAGATTCATATCCAGATCTGGGGACAAGAATAGACCCTTCTTCGAGTCTATCAAAGGCAAAGGCATCTGCAAAAGAACCGGGAAGACCAACTTTGTGTGGACGGATGCTTGCCAAAAGGCGTTCGAAGATATAAAGAATTACCTCAGTAATCCCCAGATCCTGTCAAAGCCGGTGCCGGGAGAAAAGCTATACTTATACCTAGCGGCATCGGAAGTAGTCATAAGTTCAGCCTTGGTGCGTGCAGAAGGTAAGGCGCATCTGCCAATATATTATGTCAGCCAAGTGCTACATGAGGCGGAACTACGATATTCCCCAATGGAGAAATTGGCATATGCATTGGTGATGAGTGTGCGGAAGCTCCGACCATATTTCTTCGACCATCAAGTGGAAGTTTTGACAACATCTCCCTTGAGGCAAGTCTTACATAGACCTGGTACTGCCAGACGATTACTAAAGTGATCACTAGAGGTTAGCCAGTATGGTATAACATACGCACCCCGAACAGCGATCAAAGGGCAGGCTCTGGCAGACTTCATAGTAGAGCTAACCTACCCTCAAGATCCGACGAGGGGACGTATTTACCCATGGCGCCTCTATGTGGACGGCTCAGCAACAAGTTCCGCAGCCGGAGCGGGTGTCGTCCTGATAAGTCCCGATAAATAGGTGTTCACCTCCGCAATAAGGTTCGATTTCTTAGCAACAAACAACGAAGTTGAATACGAGGCACTTATCGCGGGTTTGAGACTATCATTAGCTGTGGGGGCAACTAGACTTCAGGTTTTCGGAGATTCACAGCTAATCATATCTCAAGTCCGAGGAGAGTATGAGGCGAAGGACCGACAAATGATCATTTACCAAAGGATCGTTGCACACCTGATATCAAAGTTTGAGCAAGTATACATTGAGCAGATCCCCCGACTAGAGAACACCCAAGCAGATGCTTTAGCCCGGTTAGCCACAAGCACCGGAGAACCAAGCATCTCAGAAGTGGTGGTAACAAAGTTAATTAATCCTTCAACATTTGATTATGTTAATCAAGTGTTGAAGAGGGGGCAACAGATAATCAATAGCCAGCAACAATCTACCGATGATTGGCGAACACCTATCAGTAAATACCTGTCCAACGGAGAGCAGCCAGGAGATCCATGGAAAGCACAGCGGATTGTGAAGCAGGCCGCGAGATACACGATGGTCGAAGGGCAGTTATATAAAAGAGGAATCTCACTCCTATTACTCAAATGTCTTTCTTCGGAAGAAGGGCAGAAGGTGTTAAAGGAAATCCATGAAGGGATATGTGGAGGACATGCTGGGGGGCAAGCCTTGGCTTACAAAACCATCAGGCAAGGGTATTATTGGCCGACACTACGAAAGGATGCTATCAGATATGCTAAGAGATGCTTGAAGTGCCAACAGTTCGCTCCGAGCATCCACACCCCAGCACAAGAATTGAAGTCAGTATATAGTCCGTGGCCATTCGCTAAATGGGGTATCGACTTGATCGGCCCATTCCCTCCCGGGAAGGGAGGGGTAAAATTTGTAGTGGTGGCCGTGGACTATTACACTAAGTGGGCCGAAGCTGAAGCACTAACGACGATAACCCAAGAGAGGATGATAAGCTTTATTTGGAAGAACCTGATATGCAGATTTGGGTAACCACAGTCGATAGTCACGGATAACGAGAGGCAGTTTGATGGAAGTAAGTTAAGAGACTTTTGCACATCTTGGAACATCAAGAAACATTACTCCACACCATATCATCCTCAATCAAACGGACAAGTTGAAGCAGTGAATAAAATTTTGAAGCACATCCTAAAGATCCGGTTAGAAGAAAAAAAGGGTAGTTGGGCCGATGAGATTCCGGAAGTCTTATGGACTTACAGAACGTCTTACAGAACAAGTACCGGGGAGACACCATTCACAATGGCTTTCGGAGTTGAAGCAGTCATCCCAGTAGAGGTCCAGCATCGGACATGGAGGATAATCGAATACAGTGAGGAAGCAAATGAAAATGATATGGTGGTAGAAAAAGACTTGATTGAAGAAATAAGAACCTCGGCAGAATTGAGGAATGCAGTCTATAAGCGACGAGCTGAGAAATACTACAACTCGCAGGTAAAAGATAGAAAATTCCAAATTGGTGACCTGGTGATGCGAAGGATATTAGCAGTCCCGACTGGAGTATTTGGTCCGAAATGGGAAGGTCCGTTCAAAGTAACAAAAAGTTGGCCAAATGGGACGTACGACCTGGAGGATATGCAAGGTAACTCTTAGGCATACACGTGGAATGCGACACATCTCAAGAAATTTTACCAATGAAGACTTATGTAAATTTCTCAAGAAAACCTTGCTTGTCCAACATGTATAGGGGCAAGCAGGTCCATAATAGATGGAGACAAATCTGTAAAGTTATTATTCTATTGAATAGAGAGGCTTCCTTTCAAATCAGCGTATCAAAAAATGTCTCAAGTTATAAGCTCTCAAGACTTACGAGTCCACATTGAAGGCAAGGCACTGAGACTAACCCTAAGGTTATACCATTAAAAGGGAGTCCTTGCCAATTAACAAGCCTACATCCAAAGAGATGAAAAATAAGGTGTAAATTCGCGATTCCGTAAAAGGAAAAGTAAGACGAATCAATTAAAACACCGCACAAAAAAAACGAGCACTAAATAACTGAGGCAAAAGTATCAATAGCAAAACAAGTATAAACAGCCTTAATAAAAGAAAAGCTGCAAGTTCATTAAACAGCAAAGGGAAGTTCAAATACATATAGGGCGCCTTCGAGGGCGAAAAAGCGAAAGTTACGAGCGTTGCAAAAAAAATTACAAGTAAAAAACGTCTTCAAGGACGAATAAAACAAAAAAAAGGGAAAAAGACCCCATCATTCTACTGGTCGCCCAACTGCTCGCCAGCCTGGGCGCCAGCTTGTTCGCGGCCCTGATCCACCGGCCCGACGGCCTGCTCGCCTACCTGGCCGCCCACCTGCTCACCGGTGCCCGAGGGAGAAAGACCTGGAAGGACCTCGAAAGGAGATAGACCCTCGGTGTCCACCATCACATCATCCTCAGCATTAATCTGAAGAGGTGGATAGTTTCCACCAATGATCTTAAGTGTCGAAGGCACGGCACTTAAATCAACCCCAATTTCCTCGAGGTCCCCAATATCCACCACCAAACCCTCCTTGAGAGGACGTTCAATAAGGAAGTCGGTGAATTCCTTCTTCAAGGCCGCCCAGGGGTCCTCATTCTCACCAACAACATGGTGATAGGCTCGCAGATTCTCGGCAAAGGCATACACAAAGCCGAAGTCGGAAGACTCCGCTCGAATAGCCGCAACGGCCTCAGCAGTATAGCAGTCGGTGTGTACAGCCTTTAGATCAACAAGTTCGGTCCGGGTGGCTTGGATCTTTTTTTCTAGCTCAGCAATCTTTCCCCGAGCAACCCTGCTCTCCTCCAACTGTGCCCGGACACTTGCCAGCTCAACCCGGAGACCATCAGCCTCAGCCCGGGCCCTCTCAGCACTTGCAATCGCCGATTGCTCGGCGTCCAGAGAAGCCTTAGCTTTGGCCTCAGATGTGGCAACTCTTTTCTTCATCTCGTCCCTCTCCTTCCTTAGGCTATCATTCAACACCGCGTATGACTTATCCAACGTCACAACCTGCTCGATAGCACATTGAGCGATGATAAGAGCACCACTCGAGTGATGCATGGCTGTGCGGATGTTATCAGTCAACGACTGATGATGGATGATGGCATCTTGGGGTTGGGTCCAGTGACGGACAGCAGACTCAATAGCTCCTCGAACCGGGCCCTTGAGCTCATTAAGAGACTTTGGAGGACGGGCAAGTGCAAACTGGTGGACCAGCAGGCTACGATGCTGATAACGTGTAGGGTCATACCTGCTTAAATACAAGAAAATACTTAGAAATGTTAACATGAAGTATGAACATGTTAGAAGTATGAGGCTCATACCCAGCTGCCCGCTCCTGGTCCCATCCCAGGTATGTGATGTCAGTTAACTGACCGATCGAGCGGATAGATGCCGGGGCAGTCGGGGTGCCAATAGAAACGGGAGGTGTAGACTCCAGAACCTCGACCCAACCTAATCCTCCCGAACTTGGAGGCTTTGAAACCCTCGCCCTCTTGGCAGCCTCACTTTCACGCTCAACGCGTGAACCGTCACCCCGTTGTAATCGGCGACCGCAGCCACTAGGGGAGTCACCCGGAGTTTGTCGAGCTTCGGTGCGAGGGGCTCGAGAGGGGGCAGTGAATCGTGTGCTCGGCCCAGTTCCAGCAGTCTTCTTGGTAGTCTTAGCAGCAATTTGAGCTGCTAACACCACGGATGGGGGATCCCTCTTGTTACGTGTCATCCCGAATTTTTGGTTTAAAGTCTTAAAAGACAGAGGGATAGCGATAGAGACTTCAGGAGCTGCAAGCATTAAGAGACAGAAAGAGTTAGAAAGTTTTCATAAAATTTTAAAAGTCAAAATTTCTAAGACAAGAACTCAAAATGGTTATACCTGCGGGACGAGCAACTTGAGCTCGCAGATGGTGAGGAGTGGTGATTAACCACGAAGCAACACGGTAACTGAACTTGTTCAAGTACTCAAAAGTTCTGTCCTTCTTGTTCCGGCGACAAACAAGAATGCAAGTGAACTTGAACTCCTCAGACAAGCTCGTCTTCCTCCAACGCTGAGGGATCAAGCCTGTAGACACAAAGAACAAAGGATGTCAGATATTGTAACAAGGATGGAATTTGAAGTGCAAACGAATCCTACGCTGTAACTCGCCAAACTCAGTTGGGGACATTATACGTCCCCCAAGACCCTCGTTGTTATCAGGAGCCCGCCAGTCACCGCCGATAAAAAAGAATTGTTCCTTCCAATCTCTCACTTTGTTGGGCAGTCCCTCAAGGATCTTCATGTCGCTCCTCGCCTTAAGGTAATAATAACCCTGGCCCTCCTCAGAGCACTTGCTAAGGCAGATGGTGTAATTCACCTCTTGAGGAGTCAGGCGATCCTTATACTTCTCCAAAGCGAAAACCGTGCAGAGTGATATCAGATACGTCCAAGCATTGAGGGTTAGCTGTGTGATCGCTAAACCCGTTGTCTCTAAAAAACGCCCGATGAGGGGATGAAGGGGTAATGTTACACCAGCGGCCAATGTATGTACGTTTATGGCTGTTAATCCTTCCGGAGGACGGTCAGCTCT
>JAPKLY010000218.1:595307-646335 GCA_026898435.1 Prunella vulgaris | reverse complement strand
GTATAAATAGGTAAAAATAGATCATTTGTAAGGATCTAATTTCCCAAATACAAGAAATACATTACACAATTTCTCTCTCTACTTTTCCAATAATAATTCCTATTACTAATCCAAATTACATCTTTAGATTATTGTTTGAGTGATTTTCTACGTATAATTAGCCACATAAATCTTTCGGTTGCATAAATTGCTCAACAGCCACGTCTCATGACATGAGAATAATAAAAAAATAGAGATTAAATTATAATAAAATGTAGACAATATTTTTAAGAAAAGTGATAATCACTATTAACAAAAATATTATAATTAAAAAAATTATGATAAATTTATATGTACTTTAAAAAAAATGTTCACTTTATTCATAAACGGACCTCACAATACTCCAAAATACCATCCGACATATTGCATTAAACCACGTGCAAAGAAATGTGCATATAATAGGTGGACATAATATTTTTAAGAAAAGTGGTAGTCACTCCTAACAAAAATATTATCACCTTTTGGTAAGTTTATCACTTTTTTAAAAGTAATAATTTTTATTTAATAAGTGACATATTTTATATTGATCTCACAAAAACTTATTAAAAAAAAAAGAATGTCATATTTTTGGAAGAATATTTCTGCCATTCTTTTTTTTAAAGAAAAAAATTTATATGCAACCGTCTCATAAAATGAGATCAATATAAATGTGTCATTTATTAATAAAAAAAATATCACTTTTAAAAGTGATAATATTTTTAAGGAAATTGATAATCACTCTTTAAAAATAATATTTTTTTATAACAATTGATATATTTATATTAATCTTATATCATAAAAAAATATTATTATCACTCAATAATTGATATATTTATATTAATCTTATATCATAAAAAATATATTATTATCACTTTTTAAAAATAATATTTTTTTATTAATAATTGATATATTTATATTAATCTTATATCATAAAAAATAATAATTCCTCCGTCCCGTATAAATTTGCACCTACAGAACGGCACATTTTTTTAAAGAAAATATATTTTATATATAAAGTAGTGACATATGAGTAAATATGTATATTTGTTAGTGAGTGTGCACGCAAATTAATATTATCTTTTTTTAGTAGTGTGCAATTTTTTGTGGGACATCCAAATAAGAAGAATGTGCAGATTCTTGTGGGACAGGGAGAGTAATATATTATTATCATTTTTTAAAAATAATAATTTTTTATTATCACTTTTATATTAAAAAAAGTTGTTATTCAAAATTAAATAAAAATCACTTTATTGTACCAAATTGTTACTCATGCATTAAATGTGATGACTTAAATAATAATAATTTACATATTACTCCTATATCTGTCGGATCTGATTTGACCCATTATTATTTACTCCTCCTCCTCCTTCTCTGTCAAACCCTCTCGCTCTCTTTTCTCTCCTTCTTTCGGCGTTTAGGTACTCTCCTCACTCTCTCTTCTACTTTGTTTTGATTTTTTGTTATTTTTTTGATTTATTGTTGATTCATGATGTTATTATGATTTATGTTGGTGATGATCGTGTCCTTATACATTGTTGATTTCGTTCGGATTTTTGTGATAATTTTCTGTAGGGTTTTCTGTTTTTGTCGATTTTATTTGCATGTTGTCTAGTTTTTGTTGATATTATTTTTGCAATTTCTTTGTTAATTTCTCGATTTTTTTTTTTTGGGTGATTCATGTTCTTATCACGATTTATGTTGGCGTTGGGTTCTGTGAAATTCTATTGTAGGGATTTTTTTTTTTAATTTTGTTGATTTTATTTGCAATTTTCAGTTGTCTAATTTGTTGTTTGGTTTGGGTTTGGGTTTTGTTGATTTTATTTGCAATTTTGGGATGTCTAAACTTTTGTTTGGTATTGTGATATCAGATATGATGTCTAATTTTTTGCTCCGTTTTCTGTGGTTCAAAAAAGCAAGATGATACTGCCTCTGAGTTACTAATGTGATCTAGTATTGGATATGCTTTATTCTGGCATTTTTTCTTTTAGTTTGTGGACTTGCATGATCACAGTGGGTTTTTCTGTTGATTGTTAAGGCGAAGAAGGGAATCAGCACATTGAAGAGGAGGAAGTGCTAGCAATGAATCAAGTAGTGAAGTATCGAGGGCAAAAGAGGAAGTACGTAAACAAGGATGAAGACTACAATAGGTAAAAGTAATTTTCACTCTGGGAACACCTCTGTTTATTCTTTTGCAGGAATTTATTGTAGCATGATTTTCATATTTATAACCATTTAGCACAGTATGCTGTGTAATGTAAATTATGTAATTGTGCAAGAGTTAATAAATATTCTCTATGATATTTCAACATAGCATGATCACATTGTATCTGACACCTGACTTTTATTCTTAGCATGATCACATTGCTCAATTGTACATTCCGATTTTGTTAAATTAAGTCAGTTTGTTTCAGTGTGATGGATGAAATTATTTCCTTCCTCATTAAAGTAGTACTTTTTGTTATTAGAAGTGTATATTTTTTGGGGTTTTTGATCTGACTGTATTACCTTTGTATAGAGAAGTATTATTAGAACTGATTCAAGTATTACTTTAAATAATTCTTTAAAGAATTACATTATAGTAAAGATGTGTGACTCACGTTGTAATTGTAATTCCAAACTTTCTGCTTACAAATTTGTAAATGCAGTGATGGCAGAGGTTTCATTAGCCACTGTAGACCACGAGGTATTCAGGACCTTGTGAAAAACCTTAATGACAAACAATTAGAGGCTATAAAAAGCATTGGCTTCGGTGGCCTACTTGCAATGTCTGTTTCATATGTGCCTGTGGCCTTTTTGAAAATGCTGGTAAAGAATTTCAATGGAATCAGTCGAATGTTGACTATAGATGGCAGACATAGTTTTTTGGTTACGAAATATGACGTATGTGATGCATTCTTGTTGCCTCTTCATGATGGGAATGATGTGTTAGAGATGAACCGTAACGAATCTTTGGAAATAATGTCTGTATGGAAGGAGAAGTACGGGGTTGATCGTGTCTATCCATTGAGCAAGTTAAAGAATCTGTTGGAGGTGAGGTTGACTGAAGGAGACGATGATTTCAAACGGTTTTTTGTTCTGTATAGCTTGTCTTCTTTCTTGACACCAACATCAAATGGGATGGTGGACTTCAATGCTCTGAAATCATTGCTCGATGTGGAAAAGATTGCGGAGGTTGATTGGTGTTCGTATGTACTCAAGCAGCTCTGTAAAGCTGTAACAAAGTACAATAGCAGCATTGAGATGAAAAATGTTAGTGGTTGTGTTTTGGTGCTGCTTATTTTGTATTTCCATAGGCTTAAATGGCGTGGAAATGCTGAACCAAATTCACTACCGCTGATTCAGCATTGGAACAATGAAAAATTGAGAAAGAGAGTGACGGAAGAGATGTCTGTTCGAGCCCTAGGTCAGGGAGAGTGGGTGGAAGATGTCTATCCAGTCAGTTTGAAATCTGCAGCAAAAATTAACAAAGAATGGGAAGAAATGGATGACCCATCAAGATTCATTCAATTTGAACTTCCTGTGGATGAACTATGTGATTCGGAGATTCACCAGATTGCAGCAGATGTAAGCTCTCTCTCTCTCTCTCTCTCTCTCTCTCTCTCATTTTCCTTGATATAATATTTTCTTGTAGTACTACATTTATATTTGAAATTATACACTTTAACTTGAAAAGCATTGTCTTTTTATTGAAACAAATTAATTGTTTACCTGAAACGTATTTGCGATGAAGCTATGTTGTCACATCAGCATCAGCATTAAGTATGAACTTTATTTTGTAGCAAGTCTTTACTTGAACATTTTTGACCATGTGTAAAGTTTCACTCTATTTTAGCCTTGAGAAATGTTTTTGTCCAACTATTTCATTTTAACTATTGTAAAGTTTAGCCCGAACCACCATGTAAATAAGCCCGTACCACCATGTGAATAAGCTCGTACCACTCTTCAATTCACCCTGTGTTATCAATTTATAGCCAATACCACCTTATGTTAGGCCCGTTCCACAATTTAATTCAGTCCATACCATTATTTTTAAACTCGTACCACCATATGTTAATCCCATTGCACCATTTTCAGCCCATATCTCCATGTTCTCTGTTTTTTTTCCCAAGGATATAATGCTCCAAAGAAATATTCTCTTGACAGAATGATTCCAAACCCTTTGATTTAAAAGAACTAATTTTCTATATTAGGATATTTAAATTAATCTCTTTAATTTTGCTTGTTCTTGTGATTGCAGGATTGGCACGAATGCTTTCTAAAGCTGAGGAGGGACATGGCTATTGTTGCAAATAATCAGATTAAGAGGTTATTGAAGCTGAAGAAAAAGTTTGTAAAACAGAACGGAAATCAAAATGAAGGCAAAGAAGAAGATAGAGGAATTGTAGTAGCAGATGAAGTAAATTTTCAAAATGATGGCACCGAAGAAGAGGGAGGGATCGTAGTAGCAGATGAAGTAAATTTTCAAAATGATGGCACCGAAGAAGAGAGAGGGATCGTAGTTGCAGAAGAAGTAAATATTAAAACTGAAGGCACTGAAGAAGAGAGCGGAAACATATTAGCTGAAGAAGTAAATATTCGAAATGACGGCACAGTATAAGAGAGTGGACGCATTGCAGAAGAAGTAAATATTCAAAATGATATGCTTTGATACTAATGGGTTTGAAATCATATGACTGGTATGAAAATAGTCTTTTATTATCATGGATAGTTTCATTTTGCTTTGCCATTATGAGACAATGAATAGGATTTGATATTATGCTTCAAAAGCAATAGTACTTTTTTATGCTTCTTCCAGAAAAAACAAAGAGAAGTACTTTGTTATGGGCAGCCACATTTTTCACATGATGATAGTTCTATTTAATCGTTTTAGTTTCATTTCTGAAATTATTAGCTTTTTAATAGCAGATATTATGCAACCAATAAGGCAGATCACATTATTCACTGTTAGGAAGTATTGCTTTTTACGTGCAAAGTGTTTATTTGATATTAGAAGTATCACTTCCTCTTCTTTTTTAATGGATATGTAATGCAGGGTTTGTAATGGTGTTCTTGCATATTATTTTCGAAAAAAAGGGATGAAAATTACTTTTTCCCTTTGTGTTTAGATATGTAGAATGAATGTTTGTTTTAGGTGGTTATATAGTGTTTTGCTCTAATTTTGTAAAAATGGACAAAAAGGGAGAGTTGTTTGTGGAATGAGATAATGACTGTGAATTATAAGAGGAATAAGTGTAACTAAATGGGGTAATGATTATTTTAGTTAGAAGAGAAAATAATGTTACGTATATATTTTATTCTTCTTAGCCACTATAATTACTATTTTTTAATCACAGAATTAAAGTAGTCTTGGACATGCGAATTAATGAACAGTGAGTATGTGAGTGTAAAATTAAATAATAAAATAAAAAATATATTTCAAATTTTATTAATTTTTGTGAGTGTAAAAGTTTTATCTTTAGGTGTGTGAAAAATAGAGTTGCGACGTTCAAATAAAACAAGTGTGAAACTAGGTTTGAGACATGTAGAATATGTATTTGTTTATATACTAATTTTGATTCAAGTGCTACTTAATTATATATGTTGAAAAACTGTTTTCACATTTTAATTTTGAAGTATCACTCTTTATTTAATTATTTTTTTTCGGTCAAATGATGAATTCAACACTATATATATTGAAGTTCTAACCTTTTTCATTATTTCAGTTCATCACTCTATTAAAATAGTTGTTTCAACTTTTCGTGACTGTGATGTGAGTGATTCACTACATTTTATTTTTGTATTATCGGCAGAATAAAGAAACTAGTGAATATGTCAATTACGAGTCTTCCGGTGCTCGTATGCAGCAATAAAGAGAAAATTATATTTTTGGTCTCATCAACCACGGGGTTCACGATTTTGGTCCCATAACTTACGCATTTAGTCCAAAATTGCAAATTTTAAACACATTTAGTCCCAACATTAGTCAAATTTTAGCACTTTTGGTCCCAACAATAAAAATATAACATTTGGCGCCCAAAATGCTAAAATGACTTGTACACCTTATTTTTGGAAGGAAGAGGCAAAAAATTCCTATATAAAGCTGCAAGGATGAAAATATCTTGATATTTCCCCGATATATCCACAATATATCCATTTTCGTAGGCTTCGATATCGTATTGGGTAGAAATGATATTTTCATAATACTCATTAAAAAATAAAAAATATCGATAAATATCGGTTTGTAATATCAATATCACTTATATTTTTTTTTTTTAAAATAGACTAAATATCGTTAAATATTGAGAAAATATCAATGAATTTCGAAAAAAAATAGTGTGTATGTATAAACTTATTACAATTGTAAAATTTATTCAAATATCCCGATAAAGCTACAAGGATGAAACTATCCCGATATTTCCCCGATATATCCACAATATATCCATTTTCGTAGGCGTCGATATCGTATTGGGTGGAAACGATATTTTCATAATACTCATTAAAAATAAAAAATATTGATAAATATCGGTTTGTAATATCAATATCACTTTTTTTTTTCATAAATTAGACTGAATATCGTTAATTATTGAGAAAATATCAATGAATTTCGAAAAAAAATAGTATGTATAAACTTATTACAATTGTAAAATTTATTAAAATATCCCGATAAAGCTACAAGGATGAAACTATCCCGATATTTCTCCGATATATCCACAATATATCCATTTTCGTAGGCGTCGATATCGTATTGGGTAGAAACGATATTTTCATAATACTCATTAAAAAATAAAAAATATCGATAAATATCGGTTTGTAATATCAATATCACTTTTTTTTTTCATAAATTAGACTAAATATCGTTAAATATTGAGAAAATATCAATGAATTTCGGAAAAAATAGTGTGTATGTATAAACTTATTACAATTGTAAAATTTATTCAAATTCTTTTGTTAAATTTATTTATTATATCTTATTCTAAATTTTTTAAATTTATCGATATCGATATATCCGTCGAGATTTTCAGAAATTTAAGACCTCAATATTTTCATCGATACCGATATTTTTAACCTTGCATACATATTGAAAAAAGAAAGAAGCAAAGTTAGGTTGTTTCATACATGTCCCAACTCCATTAGTGATGTTGGATGTAGCTTTTTTGTTTGGACCGATGAACATGAAATTGTTTGGGCCAAATATAATCTTAAATCTTCTACACCAAACATTAAATATCCTTATTTTTCTTCCCTTAAGACTTTTTCATAGCAGCAACAACCTCCACTAAGCTAGACTAATGATAAATTGATTACCTCTTGAAATCATAACCCACATTTCATTTGGGACTAAATCTGTTCAAAATTTGCAATTTGGGACTAAATGTGTAAGTTATGGGACCAAAAGTGTCATTTTCTCGAAAAGAAAAAAAATAACTAACGCCCACGTGAGAGACACATGACATATTCCGTTAAGTTTTAATGGACTTGGGACTAAATGTGTGAAAATAATGAATTTTGGGACTAAATGTGTTCAAAATTTGCAATTGGGACTAAATGTGTAAGTTATGGGACCAAAAGAGTCATTTTCTCCGGCAATAAATATCTAATTTGCTGTATTTATTTAAAACCATAAATGTTTTGTATAAATAAAGAAGTGACTGAAATCAATCAAACTAAATTTGGCCGATTTATAAATGCTGTCAATCAAATCGGCACCAGTCAACCGGAGCACGCCACGTGTCGCTGTTAAAAGAGGAAGGTCTTCACCTTATAAATAAGGGGTCATTCCTCCCTTCAAAATGTGGTCCACACCCAACGACCACCACAAGATCGAATCATCAAAGACAAGCGAAGACGATCGAGCAACATCAATATTCTCTTTACGAGCAACCTGTGAGCTAAGAAGATCATTGATCCAGTTCTTCGAAGATTCAAAGCTATTCTTCACCAAATTTGAAGACGTTCTTCGTCAAATCAAGCCAAAAACATCATTTGATCCAAGACAAAGGGCCTCCATCCCTTCGATTCAACATTTTTCTTGAAGAACGGCTCGAAGATCTTCAACCGTTATTCGTCATATTCAAACGATCTGTGCCAAATTCAACCAGAAACACCGTTGTATCTAGAATCAAAGAGCGAATCCCTCTAATCAGACGTTTCCAGTCCAAGAACAACTCGAAGGCAAAAAGTGTTCATCACCGTCTTCAAAACGTTCTTCGTCAAGCTCAACCATAAACATACTTCGATCCAGGAGCAAGGGGTCAAATCCCTCCGATCAAGCCTTTCCAGCTTAAATCCAGACTTGAAGATTCGAAGATCATTTTTCACCAAATTCAAGGTGTTCTTCTTTCAAATCTTCCACAGACCTTCGTTCGATCCAAAATAAGACGACCCGTCCTTGGATCAAACGTTTAAAGTCAAAGCCCAGTCAAATTCAAAGTCAAGTCAGTCAAAGAGGAGAATCAAAGGACAAGTTAGAGAGAAAGAACCCGAAATTCAAGAAAAATCATTGTATATCATTCATTGTGTTAATAAATATTTTATTTTCTCAAGAATTGTTATCACATATATTCAACGATATTATAATATATATTTAATAATATCATTAGATTTGTAAACTGAATTTATAGTATAAAATATTAAAGTATAAGTCAATATATCTTATATTATCAACACAAAATCTTATATGAACAAGTTTCATGGTATTAAACTTATACCACAAGATACTTATTTATACCATTAATCGTATTCATTGATACCATACATATTTTACACTATGATAACAGTAGGTGTAATGATATTAATAAGTGCATCATGTGATATTAGTTAATGTATCATGTGGTATAAATTATGTACTATGAATAAAAATTTTAGGAAAAATTATAAAATGGTTCACAAAATTGACATTAATTATAAATCAGTTATGTGCAGAAAAAAATGTGCTTCTGTGCAAATATTGTGAACCAATTTGTAAATAGTGACTTTTTTTAACCAATATGTAAATCACCTAAATTTTATTGGAGTACAACTCTAGTATCATTAAATACATCTAATAATATAAATTTTATATTATAAATAAATTTCAAATGAGATCATATGAAATATCTTAATATTGGCATGCATCCTCATTGTATGTCAGTTGCAAAGTGAAATATTGGTGTAATGTAAATTGAGTTATCAGAGTGTTATTTTTCAATAAATAATTCACTAAGAATATGTTTGGTTTGTAAGACAAATGTATCTATCCGTAAAAAATATGAATATTTTTTATGGATAGATACTTTTAATTTAGTTTAATTATTTTTCTCACATGAGATGATTAGAGTGTTATTTTTCAATCAAACTTGGATTGAGATCCTAATAATGCACAGTTCGATTTACTAGTGTTGTTTTGCATTCCATTTCTACAAGTACAACTAATAAACAATGATAAAATTAAAACCGATATAAAATATTTGCTTTTTAGATACAAAATCTAAATTATCACGTATACATTAATACAGTATTGGGTATTACTTATAATTTAAAAAATTAAATCAACACCTTATATATATATATATTAATATTAATATTAATATTACAGGGGAACTTATAAAAGCAATTAAGTCCTCTATCTCAAAATTTAACTATTCCCATTAACTCAAATTTTTAAAATTAATCTTCACTCTATATTTATATATATTAATTTCATTAATTAATTTTATATTTTATTTTGCATAAAAATGTAATCTCTCTTTATTTCCATTCTCATCAATTTTTTTTTCTTTTCTCAAATTTTTCTCTAACTTACAAATTATAATAACACACTCGAAATGATTGAATTTCCAAAGGATTCAGTTTTGATTACTTATATTATATAGTCAACTCTTTAAAGTATTGGACATTAAAAAAAAAAATTCTAGAATTTCAACCTTGTGCAACATAATTTCAATTTAATATTTTTTTATTTATCTCTATTTAATATTTTATTTTTCATAAATTATTTTTATTTCTATCTCTCTTTTATTATTATTTGTGTATCATATGATTTTTAATGTGTTTAAGTTTGTTGGTGATTTATAATGTGTGGATTTAATAATTTTTTGTCCTCTTTTCAATTAACCTATGAAAAATTTTCAAAACCACTGTCAATCAAAATCCTATCCTATTTGGATTAAAAAAAAAAAAACTATTAAATCTGAAATATTCGACAGTACTCCCAAAAATATATATAGAATCAAATTAATACTACATTAATAATCATCAAACCGCTTACCAAATTTAAATCTAATCACATTCACAAATAAATATGTCTAAGAATTGTACAAAATATAATAGGAACATATATCGCTATAAAAAGATTACGCATTTATGATCGATTTAGTGACCAATTCTTAGATACAAAACAGATTTTTGAAAAGGATTAGCGACCAATTTTGGATGGTTGCTAAAGTATAATACTACATCTATCCCACAAAAGTTTGCATATTTTCTTTTTTAGTTTGTTCCACAAAAGTTTGCATACTTTCAAAATAGAAATATTCCTTTAACTCTCCACCTTTAAAATTTTTATAACTCACAATCTCCACTATACACATCCTATTAATTACATTTTTTCTTAAAAGTCGTGCTTCCAAAAGTACTGCGAACTTTTGGGTACTTTTGGGGAAAGAAGATAGCATTAGCTACTGCTTTTTTATAGTGATCGTTAATTAACATCTGATTAGACATCTCTAAAGCGGTCTTAATTATTGGTTATAGGTATAGGTCTATATAAGTGGGTCCCATATTGGTGATAGGTGTAGGCCTATATAAGTAATTATGTAATATGTGGCCAAAAGAAATAAAACCGTCAACCTCCAGATTACCATGAGAAAGCGTGTTCCTATTGGATATTTATTCTTTCGTTCAATCTTATGTATTTAATTAATTAAATATAAATTCAAATTAAATAATTTTTAAAAACAACTCATCAAATTACTTTTTTTTGTATTTCTAATTTATTTATATATATATTTTTACCATTTTTTATTTTATTTTGTAAGTTAAATAGTTTAGGCTATTATATCAACAATTTGTTAGTGTTTTTATATACATTTTATTATGTGTGTCCAAATTAAGTCATATTTACAAAAAAAATCATCAAGTTAATTTTTTTGTTTCTAATTCACCAAGATATTCTCACCAATTTTTTTTTTTATAAATTTAATATTTTAGATTATTAAAAATTTATAATTAATTAGTTTTTTTTATAATGCACTTTATTGTATATGTGTCCAAATTGAGTCTTTTTATAAAAAAAAATTATAATTTTTTTATTTTATAAACTTAATTTTAAACTATTACAAATTTATAATTTATTTGTTTTTTACTTTATTGTATATGTGTCCAAATTAAGTCACATGTTTTTATTCATCAAATTAATTTTTTTTAAATTTAATTTATTTATATAGATATTTTCACCAAATATTTTTAATAAATTTAATATTTTAGACTATTATAAATTTATATTTTATTAGTTTTTTATGCATTAATTTTATATTTGTCCAAATTGAATCACATTTTAAAAAAATCATCTAATGATTTTTTTTGTTTCTAATTCGTTATATATATTGATGTTTTCACCAACTTTTTGTTTTTGCAAATCTAATATTTTAGTCTATTTTAAATTTATTACTTTTTGCATTTACTTATATATATATATATATATATATATATATATATATATATATATATTCAAATTGAGTTACTTTTGTTTTTTTTAAATTCATCAACATTAGCAACCCCCAAAGAACAAAGACAAACTTTGAATTCAGTCTCTAACCCTAATATTAGAGATCGATAATATTATAGAAAGGTTTGAGAGTCGTTAAGCTTTAAATATCCGGTCGATTTGGATCATTATTGCCCAATGATAATTATTACAAGAGTAATTGAAATGATTATTTAACGCCAAGATATGATCTCTAATTTTAAGATTAACAACCGACTTCAAAAGCTAGTCTCTATCTTTTAAGATAAGCGACCACCATATCGATCTCTAATATTAAGATTAAGTCTGTAATAAGATTAGTGACCTTCAAGTCATTCGCTACTATTAAGATTAGAGATCGACTTAATCTTAATATTAGAGAAGAATAGACAATCTTTAATCTTTAAAAGTCAATATCTAATCTCAGTATTAGAGACTGATTTATAGACGATCTCAAAAATTGATCATTATTAGCTACTGCCTTTCACATTGATCTCAAATCAGTAGTTATTTTTTTATTTTTGACCAATGAACAATGTCGGTCGCTAATACATAAGATTGATAATTTTAAGTACATCGCCGATTTGTAATTTATTTTTGTAGTGTATTGTTCATTAATTAGAATTGTACTTAGCATCAAACTACTTGAAAAAGCTTAAATGTATTCCCTCCGACGTCCCATAGGAATATGCATACATTTTTTATATGGACGTCCCACACAAATTTGCACACTGCTATAAAAAAATATTAACTTACATGCACACTCACAAACATGTACACATATTTATCTATATGCCACTATTTTATATATAAAACATATTTTTTTTAAAAAAAAATTTGTACAAATTCCTACGGGACGGAGGAAGTATTAAATATTTAATAAAAAAATATCAAGAAATTTCGATAAAAAAAAAACAGAAAGTTCAAAAAAATATTCACAATATCAAGAATTTAATCAAATTACATACCAAAATCAAATAATAACTCATAATATCATGAATCACATTAATATAATAAATACCTACTCTAAAATTGAAAGCAAGCTTCTACATGCTCATGAATTATTGAATCACAAATATATACACATACATAACTCAAAATAAAGTTATACCATATATATATATAAAAACATTAGCAAATAATCATTTTCCTAAAAAAAACAAACACTGTTTAAATTTATTAATTATTAATATTAGGCACAAAATTCTCCCCAACAACAAACACTTAATTAAAAACTAAAAAAACCCTCAAATAAATTATTATCAGAAATTAATAAGCTTAATAATTATCATCCTCCTCCTCCTCGGAGCTTTTCCAATAAAGCAGCAATAAGTGCATCCCTTCTCTGAGCCCTAGCTTCTTCTCTCACTTTCCTCTGCTCCTCTCTCTCTCTCCACCACCTCATCATCATCACCCTCTCACTCTCCAACCCCTCCATTGTCTGCCTCCACTCTCTCTCTCTAACTCTCCTCCTCTCCTCTCTCTCCTCATTTGCTTTCATCCACTGCACCTCCATCTCCATCTGCCTCCTCATGTACTCCTCCAATATCTCCTTAAACCCATCAACCTTTTCTTTCCTCTTCTTCTTCTTCTTTCGATCGTCGTCGTCGTGCGCCGCCGCCCGTGAACTGCTGGCGCCGCCGTGGCCTTGCTGCGCGCGCCACATTCTTTGCATTCTTGCGTTGAATATGAAATGGAGGTCGTTGTAGAATGGGAATGACCGTTGCTTTATTTCTACTGCGGCCTCCATGGTTTCACATCCCTATACGCGTATATAATATTGTCACGCGGATATTCACATTTAATTTATTTTTTTATGTAAAATTAAAGGCAAAGTTTTATCATGAAATCATAAAAAATATCAAATATTTAATGAGGTGTATCAAATATCTTATCAGGTGTATCAAAATTGATCTCAACTTTTGATACATCTGAAACATATTTTGATACACTTGACCAAATATTTGATACTTTAGAATAATTTTATTATAAGTTTATCATGAACTATTTTCACACAATACCTACTCAAAAGTAAATAAAAAGGGTGAAGAAAAGAATTGTAAATGCAATAGTATTTAAGTGAAAAAATTACTCAATAAGAATAGGAATGAAAATTAAATATATGATAATTAGAATGATTAATGACTACACCACACGATTTTTTATTTTAATAATAAGGTAAGTAAGTATTACTTCATTCTCCAATTTTATATGCATCCTCCTCATTAGTTCTTATTTCACAACTAATAACATTCTTTTTTAGTCACATATATTAAAATCAGAGTATAATATTATTGATATAATTTCCATAAAAATAAATATTCATATACATATGTAAAAATACATTCTCATTAAAAAAATTTAAAACAAATGGTCACTTAATATGTTTTCTCAATTTGCATAAAAATTGTCTAAATTTATCTTAATGGTACGAATGAGGAATATCAATATTATGACGAAATGAATTTAGTCTAAATATTAAGTTTTTTTATCAGGTTTAGTATGACAAGGTTCAAATTTAGTCTAAATCCGCGGTAAGAGTTGGACTCCTATCAAACTTATTTGGATTATACCACTTATTGATATCATTAGATATATTCGTTGATACCATTACTTTCTACACTATAATTTCAGTTTATAATTCTAATTGTAATAGCGGGTGCATCTAATAATATCGATAAATACTTGTAATGGTACTAATTTCACAATATGAAACTTGTTCATAGAAGATTTTGTGCGGCGGTAAAAATCGACACAACATTATTTTGAGGTTCGAAATTGTTGATTTCTAAAAAGATCGAGTACTAATGTGATGTTCACGTGTGTTAATTAAATCTAATTAACAAATGTGATGTCACATCATTAATCCTTTACCAAAAATCACCAATTTTAGATTTAAAAATAACATTTTTTTTACCAAGTTGGATCTAATAAAGATATTGATACTAAATCTGATAAAAAATATAATAATTTGGAACTGAATTTATTTTGTCAGAAAATTATGAAGCAGATTTATGATTTAAACTCGAAAACTAGAGTCATTGACAATCTTTTATTCAAATTTACACACACAAGGTTTTTGTTCTCGTTTACCATCATAATCATCATACACTACTCATTCTCATTTCTTTAAAAAAATTGTAATTAAATCAAGCTGCCTCATACGTTTAAAAATACACACTAAGAATATGTTTTCAAAAAAAAAAAAAAGCCCCTAAGAATGTAAGTTTTTGCCATCTTTCTTAAAAACAAATTAAGGAATGCATACGATGCATCTGATTATCATGAAATATTATTTTGTGACTAATTATTTCCGCAACATTAACATGTTTAGCAAACGCTCAAATTCCATACAAATGACATGTTTTTAACCTCTAATGAATAGTGTGGAATTACTTTTTTCTTGAAAAGTTGGGTGTTATCAACTTAATGAAAAAAATGATTCTACTATTTTTTTAGAGATTGAAAACACACCCATATATACCTTGTATCGAGTAACGAGGTTTTTCCACTTGCTCTTGCACTGCTGCGCGCTCCGGTTGTACCCGATTTCTGCCATCCGGGTCGAAACCATCTCCCACAGCCCCTTATTCCGCATTGTTTCCATAAAAACCGGGTCTAGCTCGCCCCGAATCACCAAAAAATCACGGGTCTCTTGACCCGTCCATTGACAAGACCTATCCCCAACATTAATATACCCTAAACTCGCCTCCAATCCATCACCATCATCATCCATTTATACATATATGTATATATATATATTTTTTTTTTCTGAATATTTAACCACCAGAAATTAATATTTAAGATGGTGTGAAAATCTGAAAATATTTTCTGAGTTTTGAGATTTAAAAATAGTTTTTGTTTTCTACTCTCTCTTTCTCTCTCTAGACGTCTCTTTCTCTCTCATTCTTTTGTGGTAGAGTACACTGTTTTTCCCTCATATATATATATCCCTCTACGCGGAATATTTACATATGCCCTTAATTATAATTGCGTAAAAAACTTTTTATGAAATTGCGTCTGCTTTTTGTCATGCTTACAATTACAAAAAGATGTAGGATCAGATTATGTATACACTATTACGAATTAGGAAATTAAATTTATTAAAAATGTAAATTATTGAAATTTCTGTATAATAATATTTCATCCCTTTTATCTCATGGCATCATGTATAATTGTATTTTATAAGTGAGACCTTGTTTAGTGTTTTTAGAGTTTTGTGGTAAATGATTTTCTAAAATACAAATGGGTCTACCAAATTAGAATTATCTACGATAATTATTTAGAGTTTTGTGTTGATATATATACATCGAATTTAAGTTTATTAAAGTTTATATGAGACGGTTTCATATATTATGATGATTTTAGGGCTTGTGCAAATAATAACATGAGATGTAAGTATATTATAGTGTAGGAAAGAATAACGGTAAAAAGAATAATATTGTTTTATTGTCATTTATGAAAATATTGATCGAGCAAGGGGAGATACAGTTTTGGTAAGTGGTGGAGACAAAACTGCTCTTCGATATTTGGAGAAATCTGACCCGATCAAATTGAGAGTTTAAATATTATTGCTACTTTATTATTATTTCTTATATTATTGGACACAAAGTTATCGAGCTGTTATTGGTTGTGGATTTATTGCTTAGTGTTTACACCCTATGAGCTATCATCATTAGGGTTGGATGATTATTGATAAACTTGATTAGGGTTCTATTCTCTGCGTTAATTGCTTGACATATCCGTAATACACACTGCTGCATCAGTTGGTATCTAGTTGCCAGCCATATCATCCGCCATGACATCAAGACGTGACCCGAATCGTGATGTCGGTCTTACTACCAGATTGGATAATTGACTCATGCAATTAGTGGCGAATGCTCTCAGTAGTAGTCATTCTTTGTTATCTGATATGATAGTTGAGGTGTTGGGCTTCAATATCTTTCGGGATCTTTATGGGTCTGACACATGTACGTAAAGACAAGTCGGAAAACTGACCGACACTTCACATGAAATGATTTGACAAAACTATTCACTTGATTGATAAGAAAATTAACAAAAATAGGGGCTGGAATCGATATTAGGGCTTGGAAGACAGAGACAGAGAGAAGCAGAGGACTGAGTGTAGCATTTTCTACGGGATCCCGAAACCACCAGCCACCCTAACCTAACTCATGATGAGCCCACCAACTTCCTGGTAAAATGCCCCGACTTTTTCTCTTGAGATGCTAAGAATAGTGTAAATAAAGATTCTTGGTTCCAGAAACCAAACTCTGACGTACAACAAACGGTGGCCACGACCACTTTGGGGGAGGAGGATGACAATTTTGGGAGAGGCGGGAGGGAAATTTGAGGGTAAAATTTGGGGGTAGGTATGCGTGTATTGCATCTGAAATAGAGACAAATAAATTTTGGGGATAGGTATGCGTGAGTATTGAATCTGGAGTAGGCAAAATTTTTGCTATGTAACAAACATCAGTTACTTTTTCTTCTATGTGGTTTGTAATAACCGAAGTCTTTGAAGGGCCGCATTTTATCCTTTACTGAGGTTATACGAACAACATCTATTGGAAATACAAAACAAGTGAGGATGAAAGTTAAATAATGCTCTAATATTATTCGAATGCCTAAGTGATACTTTGTGATGTGGAAAATATCCCTCGGAAGTGGTGATCTCAGAACCGGTTTCAAGTTCTCAAGAACCGGATGTTTCAGACTGAACCGGAGCAATATAAGTAAAGCCGGCTCGACCGAACCGGCAGTTATAAGAATCAGGTTAGTTAGGCTTCAGATTTGGGCGCGACATTTTGGCAACAAATTTCAACCAAATTGCAAGCGGTTACGAAGCATCGAGCCAAGAGACCCATTGGGCATTGAGCGCAATCCAATAACTGTCCTATCCATATAAGAATAAAAGAGGTTCGAGTTCTAAAAGAGAGTAATTTGAGAGTTCATCAGTTTTTCTTTGCAAATTAGGGTTCATAGTTGCTGATTGAGATTTCTTTCAATTCTTCTTGTAATTGTATCAATTCTTCCGATTGATTAGTGGAGTATGAGCGTCTCATCCGTGGATGTAGATCACTTCGATCGAACCACGTAAATACGTGTGTAATTTCAATTTTAGTTTGTGTTCTACGGTTTTTTTGGTCCTGCAAACTCCAGCTGTAGAGTTCTTGCTAAGTCTACAGCTGCAACTTGATCAAAGTTCTTAACAAATTGGCGCCGCCTGCGGGAAACGACTGATTCAATTCTTGAAATGGCATCAACGAAGCTGGATTTCGAGAAGTTTACAGGGGAAAATGACTTTGGACTTTGGAAGATCAAGATGAGGGCCTTGCTTACACATCATGGTTTGGGAAATGCACTGAAGCCTCCAAGTGAGTGGCCTGCTGGTTCATCAACACTGGATCCAATCAAGAAACAAGATATATTGGACAAAGCACACAGCACGATTATCTTGTGCTTAGGAGACAAGCCATTAAGAGAGGTATGTAAAGAGAAGACTGCTCTAGATATTTGGGACAAGTTGGAAATTGTCTATCAAGCCAAATCTGTCACTAATAGGCTTTATGTGAAGCAGAGGTTGTTGGCCTATAAAATGACAGAGGGCAAGAATCTGACTGATCAATTAGAGGAATTCAACAAATTGGTTGATGACCTTGAAGATCTAGATGTCAAGATTGAGGATGATGACAAGGCTTTAATGCTGCTCAACTCACTGCCCAAGTCTCTGGAAAATTTCAAAGATGCCTTATTGTTTGGAAGACAAGATAAGCTATCTCCTGATGATATACAATCTGCACTCAAGACCAAGTTTCTTCAGTTGTAAGAAGACAAGAAAGCCCCTCTTCAGGCTGAAGGTTTGAGTGCAAACTTCAAGAAGGGAAAGAAACAGTTCAGCAGCAAGAAGAAGAAGAATCAGAAGGGAAAAACTAAGTCTAGTGAATATGTGGAGAAAAGGAAGTGTTTTGGATGCCATAAGGTTGGCCACATCAAGAAGAACTGCCCTGATAAAATCAAGAAGCAAGAAGAAAGCCAGAAGGCAGATGTGGCCATTGCAAATGATGAGGGTTATGATAGTGTTGAGGTTCTCACAGTGACAAATTCAAGGCTAAGTGATGAGTGGGTTTTGGATTCAGGGTGCTCCTTTCACATGTGCCCAAGTGAATCCATATTCAGAGAGATGAAGAAGATAGATGGAGGATTTGTTCTTCTAGGAAATGATCAAATCTGCAGGGTTAAGGGCATTGACTCAATCAAGCTTAGATTACATGATGGAGCTGAGAAGATACTGTCAAATGTAAGGTTTGTTCCTAATCTCAAGAGAAATCTCATTTCATTAGGCACCTTAAATCTGTTGGGATATGAGTTCAACACCAGAGATGGTTTCATTCACATCACCAAAGAGAACAAGGTGTTGATGAAGGGTAAGATATCAAATGGCCTTTACATACTAATGGGAAGCTCAGTGGCTGGCTCATCAAATGTAGCAATGAGCAATGCTGATACAGTCTTATGGCACAAAAGATTGGGGCATATAGGTGAAAAGGGACTCAGTGAACTCTCTAGACAAAAGGTGTTTGGAGATCAGAAGACAACCAAGGTGGACTTCTGTGAGCATTGCATTCTTGGAAAGTCAAAGAAGAATCCCTTTCCTAAGGGAAAACATCACACTGAATCACCACTTGATTACATACATTCAGACATTTGGGGGCCATCAAGGACTGAAACCCACAGTGGAGGTAAGTATTTCATAACCTTCATTGATGATTATAGCAGGAAGGTGTGGGTGTACATCTTAAAACATAAGAGTGAAGCTCTTGGAAAGTTTAAAGAATGGTACACTGAGCAAGTAAACAAGAAAGGCAGACTTGTTAAAAATCTCAGAACTGACAATGGCTTAAAGTATGTTTCTGAGGATTTTCAGAATTTTTGCAAAGAAAAGGGGATTACCAGGCATAGAACTGTCCCTGCAAATCCTCAACAAAATGGTTTGGCAGAAAGAATGAACAGGACTATACTTGAAAAAGTCAGGTGTATGCTCTCTGATGCAAGACTACCAAAAGTTTTCTGGGGTGAAGCTGTCTCTACAGCTTGTTACCTGATAAACAAATCACCTTCTTCTGCTATTAACTTCAAGACACCAGATGAGCTATGGCATGGAAGAATATCAGATTATAAGAAGCTGAAGGTCTTTGGCTGCCTAGCTTATGCATACATCAGACAAGACAAGTTGGAGCCAAGGGCATTGAGATGCATCTTCATTGGCTATCCAAAGGGTGTGAAGGGATATAAACTGTGGTGTCTAGAAACAGGTCACAAGAAATGCATCATTAGCAGGGATGTGACATTCAATGAGAGGATTATGGGATATAATCAAACTGAAGAAACTTTGAATGCAAGAAGGGATACTCAAGTTGAGGTGGAGCCCTATACTCAAGTGACTGCATCAGATCCTACTCAGATCATAGAAGAGTCAGAAAATCTTCAAGAAGATCCAGGAAATGAAAATGAGTCCATTGAACACACTGATTCTAGTTCTGATTCAAATTCAAGTGATGAAAATCAAGAACTCAGAAACTACAGTTTGGCAAGAGATAGGCAAAGAAGAGTTATCCATCCTCCTGCAAGATTTGGGCATGTTGATCTAGTATCCTATGCTCTCATCACAGCTGAAGAGGTGGAGTTTAATGATCCACAATCCTATGAGGAAGCAATTTCCAGTGCTGACAAGGAAAAGTGGATCCTAGCTATGACTGAGGAACTACAATCACTAGAAAAGAATAAAACATGGATTCTAGTGAAAAGGAAAAATGATCAGAAGATTGTGTGTTCAAAGTGGATATTCAAAAGGAAGTCAGAGATTGGATCAGAGGGAAATGAGAGGATCAGATACAAAGCAAGACTTGTTGCAAGGGGCTTCACTCAAATTAAGGGAAGGAATAGATTACAATGAGGTGTTCTCTCCAGTATTAAAACATTGCTCAATTAGGATCCTACTTGCTAAAGTAAACCAGGAAGGCCTTGAACTCCAACAGCTTGATGTTAAGACAACATTCTTACATGGTGAATTGGAGGAGACCATATACATGCAACAACTAAAGGGATTTACACTGCCAGCACCCAAAGATAAGGTATGCTTATTGAAGAAATCACTGTATGGACTAAAACAAAGTCCTAGACAGTGGTATAAAAGATTTGACAGCTTTATGATCTCTATTGGTTTCTCAAGGTGCAAGTATGACAACTGTGTTTATTTTGAGAAGCAAGGAAAGGAAGTGATAACATACTTATTATTGTATGTTGATGATATGCTGATTGCCAGTAAAAGCATTGGCAAGATTCAAAACTTAAAGGCCAAGCTAAGTTCTGTTTTTGACATGAAATATTTAGGAGTAGCCCAGAGAATTCTAGGGATGGAGATTATCAGATATAAGGAAAATGGCAGGCTACTGCTCACACAAAAGGAATACATTGAGAAGGTTCTCAAGAGGTTCAATATGCAACAGTCTAAACCTGTCTCAACTCCACTTGGCCAACATTTCAAGCTGTCCTCTGAACAAAGTCCTAAAGACAGTGGTGAGAGAGAACAGATGAGCAAGATACCTTACTCAAATGCTGTTGGGAGTATAATGTATGCTATGGTTTGTTCAAGACCTGATCTTGCCCATGCTATCAGTTTAGCAAGTAGATTCATGCCCAATCCAGGAAGGCTACATTGGGATGCTCTCAAATGGATTCTAAGATACCTAAAGGGGACTTCAAGTCTGGGACTTCTATTTGAAAGAACAGATGGAAATCAACCACTTCAAGGGTATGTAGATGCAGACTTTGCAGGAAGCATTGATACTAGAAAATCACTCACTGGTTATGTCTTCACTTTGTTTGGAACTGCAATAAGTTGGAGGGTTGTTCTCCAATCAGTGGTAGCTCTATCCACAACAGAAGCTGAGTATATTGCCATGACAGAGGCAATCAAAGAAACAATGTGGCTTAAGGGAATGCTAAAGGAGTTTGGGATCAAACAGAAAGAGGTTGCAGTGCAATGTGACAATCAAAGCACTATACACTTGGCTAAACATCAGGTTTTCCATGAGAGGTCTAAGCACATTGATGTGAGGTTACATTTTGTAAGAGATGTGGTTGACAAAAGGCTGATCAGAGTGCAGAAAGTTCACACAGATGACAATGCAGCTGACTTCCTAATAAAGGTGGTTCCAAGTTCTAAGTTCAATTACTGTCTTGATTTGATCAAGGTGCAGTCATGGGATGTACCTTAATGACAGCCATGAAAAGGGATGATGAGGTGCTCTATCTCACTTGGTTTGAGGTGGAGAATTGTTGGAAATACAAAACAAGTGAGGATGAAAGTTAAATAATGCTCTGATACTATTCGAATGCCTAAGTGATACTTTGTGATGTGGAAAATATCCCTCGGAAGTGGTGATCTCAGAACCGGTTTCAAGTTCTCAAGAACCGGACGTTTCAGACTGAACCGGAGCAATATAAGTAAAGCCGGCTCGACCGAACCGACAATTATAAGAATCAAGTTAGTTAGGCTTCAGATTTGGGCGCTACATTTTGGCAACAGATTTTCAACCAAATTGCAAGCGGTTACGAAGCATCGAGCCAAGAGACCCATTGGGCATTGAGCGCAATCCAATAACCGTCCTATCCATATAAGAATAAAAGAGGTTCGAGTTCTAAAAGAGAGTAATTTGAGAGTTCATCAGTTTTTCTTCGTAAATTAGGGTTCATAGTTGCTGATTGAGATTTCTTTCAATTCTTCTTGTAATTGTATCAATTCTTCCAATTGATTAGTGGAGTATGAGAGTCTCATCCGTGGATGTACATCACTTCGATCGAACCATGTAAATACGTGTGCAATTTCGATTTTGGTTTGTGTTCTACGGTTTTTTTGGTCCTGCAAACTCCAGCTGTAGAGTTCTTGCTAAGTCTACAGCTGCAACTTGATCAAAGTTCTTAACAACATCAGTTTTCAATAAAACTGCAGTTATTTAAGTGATGTTAAAGTTTAAATTTGGATAGTGTTTGGGCTTATTCTTGGCCTCTTGGTGCATAGGGTTTATGATGACTACACACTTGTGGAGGATTTTCGTTTTTGGGATGTTCGTTTGTGCATTCCTGTATGCTATGTTTTAAAAAGCGGGTTGGACCGGCCGGTCGGACCGCTACTCGGACAACATGCAGAATGATTCAAAAGCGTTGGACCGCTCCTCCTGTGAAGCGCCCAAAAAGCGGTCAAAAGCGGGTCGGACCGGTCACTGGTTGGACCGGTCAACTCGGCGCTTTTTCTTTATTTGTTAAAAAAAATTGATTTTTTTTTTTTGCAATTTTTAACTTTAAAATGAAACTCAATTTATTAAATTTAGTTTTTTATTATATGTCATCTAAATCGGGTTTTTTATCCTTATTCTTTCCCAAATTCTTAATCTATTATTTTCGCATCTTTCTACTAAGTTATCAATGAAGTTTAGAGTTGAAATCATGAGATCAAACTTTAATGTGATGTTAACTTGGATATTCTTTCAAATTAAATAATTTTATGTTGTTAATCGTAGATATTTGATGAACTTCCTATATATTTGATATTTTTAAGACATTTGGTGAACTTAATTTTACATTTGACATTTTTATGATATATGGTGGACTTATTTTAGTAAAATATTGACATTTAATTTAGATTGTTAAAATTGAACTTTAAATAACAATATTAGATGTATATTTATTTAAATTTATCATAATTTATACATATAATTTACTATTTTTAGAGAAAAACTATTTATGGTGTCCATAATTGTTTTATATAATTATATATTATTTAATTATGATGTCATACCAGCTCAATCGCTTTACTAACGGTTAGACCAGATCCGACCGGTCCGACCAAGAATTTTGAGATCTCCGGTTCAACTTCCGTTTCTGCTTTTAAAACATAGTCTGTGTGTAGTTTGAAACAGAAGATTATCTCAGATGTTCATGGTGTTGGTCATGTAAGGCCCTAGCTTCTTCTCTCACTTTATGTACAATCTCCACCCGTGTTCTCAATCAAATTAGATAATTATTAGTCCATGTAAATCCACGGTAAATTATTGAAAAATTAATTTGTTTTACATGATCGATCGAGCACGGGGATGGGGATTGTACATGAAATTTGCACCTAATTTGATAAAATATATATGCATCGGACTAATAATCAATAAATTTGAACTAGTATGTACATGCAAGTAATAACATAAGATATAAATATATAGTGTAGGAAAGATATAATTGTAAGATAATAATAATTTTTTTTGTCATTTATGAAAATATTAATTGCGGAAGAGGAGATACATTTTTGGTGAGTAGCAGTTAAGTACAGGACAAATGAAATTCTTGTACACATCATACGTACCATGCCACTCGATCCTTTTGAATGATATTATTAGTTTCACTAAATAATATTACTCGAAGAATAGTTCCACTATGCACACACGACCATTTGAATTTACTAAATAGAATCACTCATTTTATTGAATAGTGTCTATTTGCAAGTATTACAAAATAACTTTTAAAAATATTTTCATTTTAAAAAATTGTGAGAGATAACTTTAAAGAAAATGCTTTTAGAAACTGCTAACTTATTTCAAAATAGTAATTTAATATTACTCAAGTGTAAAAGTGATTCACCCAAGTGTTACTTCCAAATATTAATTGTGTTGGCATTGTGACAGGAAAAATGTTTTTTTAGGACCGTAATTATAGGGTCGTTGGAAAAGTAGGACAATATATTTTTGGGCTTGAAAAAGTAGGACAATATGTTTTCAATCTTGGAAAAGTAGGACAATATATTTTCAGGATTGGAAAAGTAGGACAATAACTTTGGGAAAATAGGAAAAGTAGGACAATAACTTTGGAAAAGTAGGAAAAGTAGGACAATAATTTTTGGAAAAGTAGGACAATAACTTTGAAAAATTGGCCTAGATTTACAACTTTTCAAAGTTATTGTCCTACTTTTCCTACTTTTCCAAAGTTATTGTCCTACTTTTCCAATCCTGAAAACATATTGTCCTACTTTTCCAAGCCCAAAAACATATTGTCCTATTTTTTCAAACCGAAAACATATTGTCCTTAAATTACAACTACCCTATAATTATGGTCCTAAAAAAATATTTTGGAAACCGTTAAATTGTGTTCATGTTAAAACCGTTAATTACCCTACAAATTTTTTGAATTGTGTTCATGTTAAAACCGTTAAATTTGGAAAAAGAAAATTCAATTGTAGATTCAATTGATATATAATTTGAAACTTTACAGAAATTTTGAATTTTTTATTATATACTATCTTGTCATATTGCTTAAAAATGTATTATTCTGTCGTGTTTTGTTAAATATTATAGCATAATATATTTTTAAATTTATTTAATTCCCATATCATGTCGTGTCAATATAATTCTTTTTGTAAATTATTTATATTATTTTATGTCACTACTATATTGACATGAAACACGACAGAGATACACGAATTATCACAATATATAGAATACCAGAATATATACAGTATGTATACACTATACAATAATACATTTAATATTATTCCAAAGCGTTTATTCATTTACTTTATTCATAAGAGTATTTTTTTTTATTTTTTGTGCGTGTGAAATTGTACAATTGGAGAAGCAGATTAATTTAAAATAAATGTATTTATTCCAATATCCCATGTTACTTTTTCCTTTTAATTTATCGTAAAATCGATAATTGATCAGTATTATTTAAATATATTAGGAAAGAGATATAAGGTTGGCTTTATCCTAAAACCGATAATTGATCAGTATTATTTAAATATATTAGGAGAGAGATATAAGGTTGGCTTGAAGATATTTTGGGGGTGTTTGGAGACTTAGTGAACTAATTTCTAACTATTGACAACTAATATTTGCCGATTATATATATATATATTAAATGACAAATTATAAAACATTGCAAAAGAGAAGTCATGTAATCCAAGTTACACGTGTATATAGAAGACTAAAGTCAAAATAAATGGATGAATATAATTCTAAAGTTCAAAATGTGTAATATTGGAATCAAGCAGTTAATTACTGTTTCTGTTCAACCGTCCAAATTTATTATGCTTACTTTTACGCTATATGCTCATTTATTTATTTACTAAAGTTATCATCCAGTTTATCTAAAGTTATCATCCAGTTGGATAGGGTTCTACTTGAAGAGCGTGTCGACATGGTCTCAGAAAGTTCAAAGGTCCCGTAGTCCAAAATCCAACAGTCAAGGGTCAGGGAGATTCAAAGGTTCTCGGCGCAATCCACGGTCCGAAATACCGTAATGTCGACGAACCAGCAGAAGAATCAAATAAAAGATTGAAGAGAAGGGGAGGGAAGATCGAATCCTACCTTGGAGAGCCTTCGAAGATCCGTCGAGCACAAGAAAAATCGGTCGCCGGGAAAGCTCTGGAATTCGAAATGCAGAAAGTGAAGAAATGAATCCACCTCACCCTATTTATAGACGTCGGGGCGAGGTGCAATATCCGCGAAATGCAAGGGCCTGTCTGCAAAAATTCAAAAGATGACATTATTGTGGGCGGGAACCGAGGTCTCAAAAGGCGTGCATGACCCCTGGATTCCCGCACCACGTCGGCCAGAAGCAACCACCTGGGTTGAGTTCGCTTGTCAACCCAACAATCATCCATAGGTAGTTCGCCATGTTTTAAGTTTTCCAGCTCGCTTGCACATTCGACAAGGTCATAGTGCATGCGAGCTGGGGGGCAAATGTTGATATGGCGAACTAACACTATCGACATGGGGCAATTACGCAAGGCTTAGCAGGTCGTCAGGACCCACCAGGATCCTTGAAGATGCGGAGCTCGCCCACATGGAGGTAACCTACAAGCAGAGCTCACCCAGAGCTCGCCTTTTACCCCTGGGAAGGTCTCACCGAGCTCCATCATCGCATAACGTCCGTGGGCCACACAAGACACCAGAGCTCGCCCTGGAGCTCGCTCAAACCATCTAGGCTCATGTCCGAGCTCGCCGACGAGCTCGCCTATTAGTCGAATAGAACCCCGATGGTGTGCTCTTTTTCCCTCCGTCCGGTTTATCCACAAGGGTGGTTTACGGCGAGGTTTTTAATGAGGCCCATCTAGTCTAAGGCATAGTAGTAGGATGAGGCATGATAAAGGGAGCAGTGTGGGAGACCAAGACGAGGGCAAGGAACCCTCGTCAACACCGGAAGCCACATAGGCTCGTAAGGTGCCGTCTCACACTCGCACACCTATAAATAAGACATCTCTTGTACTATTCAGATAATACTCACAATTCTGAAAATCAATACTACTACTCTTGCAATATTTCTCTCTCTAAACTCTCCACTCTCCCTCCTCATATTTTACATCCAAGAACACAAAATCTTGGATTATTGTTTGATAGGATTAACATGATATAAAGCCACATAAACAAACATCGATTAACAAATTCTATCAACAATTTGGCGCTAGAAGGAGGGTCTTGAACCTGCGAATTAAGAAATCTTCAAGAACAAAAAATTAGGGTTTGTTGAAGATTTGAAGATTTGAAGGTGTTCTTGACAAAACTCAAGAACACTTGAAGATACACACACATCTTCATCCCCTGAACGAAGGACCCAGATCTCTGGACAGAAACCCGAATTATCGGATTTCGCAAAATCTGCCCGGAACAAGTTTTCAAACGCACGCGTGCACACGAATAAACCGAATTTCGGACAATTCGTCACACGCGAGGCTAGACGAAAACTTGCACAGCTCCACCTAAGCTGGACGATAACCATCCAGGCGACCTCCATCACCCCGGCGACCTCCCTCCACTTCGACGCCCTTCAGCGAGTTACCCCCTCCGAAGCCCAAAAATGGCCAACACTCGAGCCGCCAAGGGACAGACCTCCGCAGCTGCGGGAAGGTCTAGAGGGGGCAATCAAAACCAGGTCGAGGTGGAGACCTCACACCAGGTGGTGGAGACATCACAACCGCCTCACCAGAAGAGCACCGCAGCTCCGCGACCTCAGCGAACTGCGGCGACCCAGGAAGAATTAGCCCCCGCTCTGAGGGACCTGGTCAGCAATCCTGACGAGCTCCAACGCACCATCGCGACCCTACAAAGGTTGCAGCAGCGACAGCAGGACGAGCTCGCCCTAGTACCTAGGCGAGCTCCAGCCACCGAAACCAGGGAGCAGACCAGGCCCACCCAGGGCACCCAGACCAGGGGAGACTACAGCGTACTCCCCACCGAGCAGGAGGCGAGCTCGTCCCAAGCTCGCCAGCGCAGGGAGAGGACCGGTAAAGCCAAAATGGGGGAGGAGGGTCCCGCTCCTTACACTGGAAGGGAGCCGACCTACACCGGGGTGTCTGGCACCCACCAATCTCAAAGGAGGGAAGTCCTCCAAGGCCGCCTGGGCCCGAGGTACGAAGAGAATGAGCGTGCAGCAGCCCCAGCTGCATCCCAGGGGGACTCTGACCAGCAACCGCGCAGGTCAGCCCACGAAAGGCTAAGGAGGCCCGCCACTGACCGGCTGGGCCCCCACGGCGGACGCCAATTCCAGCCCGCCACTGAGAGGTCACCCCAGAGTGAGGCACCTCGGGGACGTGCATCCGCGAGACGCACGACCTTTGAGCACCCTCCGCCGGAGGTGACCCGGGATGACGAGCTGGCCTCACTGAAAAAGGTCGTTGAAGTGCTGCAAGCACAAGTAGCAGCCAAGTCTGGCGGACCTGACGCCACGACTCTCCCCACCTCTCCATTGGCACCTGCCATCCTCCGCGCACCGGTCCAGAAGAAAATCCAATTCCCGGTGATGTCCGCGTATGAGGGCGAATCCGACCCGAAGGTCCACCTGGCCAAGTATGCGGATTTCATGATTTCGGTCGGTGCCACCGACTCCACCCAGTGCCGAAACTTCCCGCTGACCCTAGGGGACCGAGCTCACCGTTGGTTCTCTTCACTCGCCCCGGGGTCAATCTGCTCATTTGGCCAACTCTCGCGGGAGTTCCTGGCCCACTTCTCTGGGTTTGGGTCTTACCTTACCCAGAAGCACCGACTCGCCAACATCCATAAAGGCGAGAATGAAACCGACCAGCAGTACCTAGAAAGGTTCGATAAGATTCTGCTGGAAGGCGAGCCGGTAAGCGACGATACCAAGGTCGTCGCAGCGATGGGCGGACTCAGGAGGGGCACCGACCTCTGGAAGGAAATGCACCTCGCATGTCCCAACACTTATAGCGAATTCCGCCACAAGGCGGGGGTGTATGTGGCTATGCAGGAGGCACTACTGAAAGAAGTTGGTGCCCACGAGGAAAAGAAGCCCTACGGGAAGAAGTCTGGGGGCACCTACAAAGCCCCCCGGAACTTAAAGGCCTTCGGCGAGGGAGACGAGTTCAAAGAAAAGCTCAACCAGGTCCTCGCTGTCTCCGTCGACCACGTCTTCACTGCCGTCCAAAGCAAGGCCATGCTGGAGGAGCCAAGGCGGATCCGCCAGGACCGCACGAAGCTCAACCCCAACAAATTCTGTGCCTACCATCAGGTCATCTGCCACTTCACCAGCGAGTGCCGCGATCTCCTCAAGCAACTCTGGAAATTTTACGAGGAGGGGAAATTGGCCGAGTTCGTGAAGAAGGCCCCAGCCAAGAGACCAAGGTTCGAGAGGAGTGCTACCTCCGATGACGAAGAGGGGGAGGGGGACCAACACAGACGGAGGGCACCTCCCCATCCTCAGCAAAATATGGAGCCGACTCGGGAACTCTTGGTTCTTGAGGAAGAGATCGGAGCTGCAGGAGGCCTCCGAGACGGGGGATTCTCCATATCTAAGAGAAAGAGGAAGGCCGAGATCTGGGCCATAAATCAAGTCCAGGAAGGCAACTCCGGCCCCAGGTCCGCCTCGCAGCTCGCTGACGAGCTAACATTTTCTTCTGCGGACCTGGAGGGGGTACTGATGCCCCACAACGACTCGTTGGTGATAACCGCCGACATCATGAACGTCCGAGTTCACAGGCTGCTTGTGGACACCGGCGCATTCACCAACATCCTCTTCAAATCCACCTTGGATGCCTTGAGTGATTTTGAGTCGTACCTGGAACCTAGCAATGCTAGAATAGTGGGGTTCGGAGAGGCTGTAACCGTCCCCCTAGGTAGTGTTAGGTTGAGCGTCCAACTTGTATCGGCTGAGGATCCCGCAAGGAGACTGACTAGGCTCATAGATTTCCTAGTTGTCGACCAGCAGTCCTCCTACAACGGGTTCCTTGGCCGCCCTTTTATTAATGAATTCAAAGCGGCGTGTTCGACCTACTACTACTGTTTAAAATTTCCAACTTCGAAGGGTGCCGGAACTATAAAAGGTGACCAGAAAAAGGCCCGAGAGTGTTTACTCCAAATCAAAGATGGCCGGGTCAAGAAGTCTGTTACGTAAGTCCACATCCTCGAAGAGGACGCACAAATCAACCAAGGTGTTGGACCTGTGCAGAACACACAATCGACACCAATGGAGGACGAGGAAGAAACTCGACTGTTGAAACCTGCGCAGGGATCGGTAGCTGCGCAGGGACAGCAACCTACTCCCATGGAGGTAGTTGATGAGGCCCCAGGTGGAGGACCTGCGGGAGGTCAAGAACCAACGCCCATGGAGGTTGACCCAATCCCTCGAGTCACCATGCCATCCCAAGCTGACAGACCACCGGAAGAGTTCACAGCCGATGAGCTCGCCCAAGCTGAAAGCCAACCCGATGACCTCGAGCCGCGCATAGGCCACGAGCCCACGCAGATGTCACAAGGGGAGTGGGACGAGCTCATCAACGACCCGAGGTGGAAATGTCAGAAGAGAAAAGCAACCCCCATGGAGGAGTTGACGGCACTCCCGGTGGACCCGGAAAGCGACTTAGAACTTTTCATCGATTCTGAGTTACCTGAACCGTACCGGTCGAGGATGGAGCTGTTCTTGATGTCTAACCTGGACATATTTGCCTGGTCCCACGAAGACATGATGGGGATCCCGTTGGAACATGCTTGCCACAGACTTAACATAGATCCGACGAAGAGACCCGTACGCCAAAAGCGAAGAAAATATGGACCAGACAAGTACGCAGCTCTAACGGTTGAGGTGGAAAAGTTGTTAGACAACAAGCTCATCAAGGAGGCTTTGTGTCCGCAGTGGGTCGCGAACCCCGTCCTGGTGAAGAAACACAACGGGACATGGCGACTCTGCATTGATTTCACGGACCTGAATAAAGCATGCCCGAAGGACAACTTCCCACTACCTCACATTGACCAGTTGGTGGACAGCACCGCAGGCCATGAAATGATGACATTCATGGACGCTTTTGCAGGCTATCATCAGATAGCTCTGCACCCGGAAGACCAGGAACACACGGCGTTCTACACCAACAAGAACATGTACTGCTGGGAAAGAATGTCGTTCGGACTCATCAACGTCGGAGCTACCTACCAAAGATTGGTGAACAAAATGTTTGACCAACACATGGGCAAATCCATGGAGGTGTACGTGGACGACATAGTTGTCAAGAGTTTGAGAAAGGAGGACCACCTGGACCACCTGAAACAAACCTTCGACATACTGCGCCACTACAACATGAAGTTGAACCCCAAAAAGACCAGCTTCGGCGTGCACTCTGGGAAGTTCCTGGGGCACCTAGTTAGCCAGCGGGGAATCGAGGTCAACCCGACACAAGTCCAATGCATAATTGAGATGGGGATACCCGACTCCATCCAAAAAATCCAAAGACTAACTGGGTGCATGGCGGCCCTTAACAGATTCATCTCCAGGTCCGGCGATAGAAATCGTCCATTTTTCGAGGCAATTAAAGCAAACACACGGAGGTACAAAGAGGCGGCCAAAGTCAACGAGCTCCACCTCAAAAACCACTTCGTCTGGACAAGTGAATGCCAACGAGCCTTCGAAGATATCAAAACATACCTGGCGGACACACAGATTCTGTCAAAGTCAATACCTGGAGAGAAGCTGTATCTGTATCTAGCCGCGTCGGAGGTGGCCATCAGCTCCGTCCTGGTCCGAGAAGAGGCGAAAACACATCTCCCAGTGTACTACGTGAGCCAAGTCTTACAAGAAGCTGAGCTGCGGTACACCCCAACAGAGAGGCTGGCTTATGCACTGGTGATGAGTGTTAGAAAATTGAGGCCTTACTTCTTTGACCATCCGGTAGAGGTGCTGACAACGTTCCCACTGCGTCAAATACTACAGCGCCCGGACACTGCCGGACGCCTGCTGAAATGGTCACTGGAGATCAGCCAATACGGTATAACCTACGCACCCCGAACAGTGATCAAGGGACAAGCACTGGCCGACTTCATCGTCGAGCTAACTTTCCCACAAGATCCGACGAGGGGGCGTATAGCTCCGTGGCATCTCTACGTGGACGGATCATCAACTAGCATAGCAGCAGGCGCCGGCGTAGTCCTGATCAGCCCCGACAGACAAGTCTTCACCTCCGCAATTCGGTTCGACTTTCGAGCAACCAACAACGAGGCAGAATACGAAGTGTTAATAGCAGGACTTAGGCTATCATTAGCTGTGGGGGCAACCAATCTTCAAGTTTTCGGAGATTCCCAGCTAATAATATCCCAAGTCCGGGGGGAATTTGAGGCAAAAGATCAGCAGATGATGACCTACCAGAAGATAGCCGCGCATCTGATCTCGATGTTTACACAAGTTTACATCAATCAAATACCGCGGCTAGAAAACACACAAGCAGATGCTCTAGCCCGGCTAGCTACCAGCAACGGCGAAGCCGAATTCACGGAGGTTGTGATCACCACACTGAAAAACCCCTCGATGTTCGACTACAAAGTAAATCAAACCTCGAGTGGGGGGCAGGAGGATAGTGAAGATAGTGAAGATTGGTGCATCCCAATCCGAAAATACTTAACTGACGGAACAACCCCCGTAAGCACCTGGGAAGCTAGCCGGTTAGTAAAGCGAGCTGCCAGGTATACGCTGCTGGATGGCCAACTCTATAAACGTGGATTCTCTCTACCCCTACTCAAATGCCTAACTAAGAAGCAGGGGTCCGAAGTGTTAGAAGAAATTCACGAAGGGATTTGTGGGAGCCACGCTGGGGGGCAAGCATTGGCATATAAAACGATCAGACAGGGCTACTACTGGCCCACTCTTCGCAAAGATGCCATCAGCTTCGCTCGAAGGTGCCGAAAGTGCCAACTTTTCGCACCTAACATCCACTCCCCAGCCAACCAGCTTAAGTCGGTTTTCAGCCCATGGCCTTTTGCGAAATGGGGTATCGACTTGATCGGCCCATTTCCACCTGGTAGAGGCGGTGTAAAGTTCGTTGTTGTAGCAGTGGACTACTACACTAAGTGGGCTGAGGCCGAAGCTCTCACAACCATAACCCAGGAAAGGATGATCGGTTTCATTTGGAAAAACCTGATCTGCAGGTTTGGACTCCCGCAGTCGGTCATCACTGATAATGGAAGACAGTTCGACGGACAGAAGTTGAGGGACTTCTGCAGTTCATGGAACATCAAGAAGCACTACTCAACTCCGTATCACCCCCAGTCGAACGGCCAAGTCGAGGCGGTAAACAAGATCTTGAAACACATATTAAAGCTCTGCCTCGAGGAAAAGAAAGGAAGCTGGGCAGACGAACTCCCAGAGGTCCTATGGTCTTACAGAACTTCCTATAGGGCCAGTACCGGGGAGACCCCATTTGCCCTAGCCTTCGGGACTGAAGCCGTGGTCCCGATAGAGATCCAGAACAAGACTTGGAAGGTGGTGGGGTATGATGAAGAAAAGAATGATGAAGTCTTGGCAGTAGAGAAAGATCTGATCGAAGAGACCAGAGCTTCATCAGAAATGAAAAATGCCACCTAAAAGCGCAGAGCGGAAAAATATTACAACTCTCAGGTCCAAGACCGAAAGTTCAAGGTCGGCGACCTGGTGTTGAAAAAGAAATTAATGGCCCCACCAGGTGTATTCGGTTCAAATTGGGAAGGACCATTCCGAGTCACTGCAGCTTGGCCAAACCGTACCTATGATCTAGAAGACGCAGAGGGCAAAGCTTCATCATACACCTGGAGCTCGGCACACCTAAAGAAGTTCTACCAATAGACTAGAATCCTGTAATACCTGTAATAGACTAGTCAAAGGTTTACATCAGAAATATAGATGGCAACCGATGTAAATTACGTTGCTGTAAAAATTCAGAAAAATTCCCAAGTGTTTGGACCTGTGCAGCCCTCCGATCAGGCGAGCTGCACCAGGTCGCCAATTACGCTAGCTCGCCAAGCCCAGCTCGCCCACATGCTCAAAAGTCCGCAATGCGCAAGGACCAAGGTCCCAAACGTTGTAATTAAATAGCTCGAAGGCAAAGGCTAAAGTGCCCAAGGTCGCGAAGGTACCCTTCTTAAAGGGTTGCTAAGCACCTACTGCCATAAGTTAGAAAAATTCGCGAAAAAGACAAAAACGTCTAAGGCAAGGTTCATGAAACCCAATGGCCCAACGTGAATCAATCGAAGTGTAGTTCGCTGCCCTAAGTGGCCTAAGACGAACGATTCGCGGCCCTAAGTGGCATAAGACGAAGAATACACACTCTTAAAACAGAGGTACAATTCGTAGTCGAAAGTGACGTAAAACGAACGATTCGCTTCTCAAAGTAGAATAAGACGAACAATTATGTACCAGAAAAATAAACAAGAACGAGCTATTTAAGAAATTATAACGTAAAGGCGCAAAGACGTAAATAAAAAGAGTTAGACAAAAAATGCTCGACTTATATTCAAAAGATACTTAAGAAATTTTCAAGTCCAAAATATACTTGAAAAAATCCTAAGTATGAGTAGCAGTGCTGGCCACAAAGGCCGACCAGCTAGCCATCTTTGAACTACAAAAAGCCCCTTCTGGGCGAGCTGCACGTGCCCGGCGAGCTAAGTCTACTTGAACAAAAAAGTGAAAACTACAAAAATAGAGCTCCTTCTAGGCGAGCTACAGAGCCTGGCGACCTACTACAACTTGGGAAATAAAAAGCTAATCTAAGAAAGCAGTAAAAAGCCTAAGTCTCGGGGGCATCAGCGGGGACAGGGGCGACCTGGGCACCGGGAAGGGTGAGTTCGGCCCCTGAGGTGATATTACCAGTCAGCCCGCTGGCATCGAACTCGCCTAAATTTAGCATGGCATCCCCACATGCCTCTTGAAGTTGCTCCACAGTGGGCGGAGTCTGCTCCTCTTGGTCGGCGACCTCTGGTTCACCCAGATTCAGTTCCGGCACTGAGATAGTATTGATGATCTTGAACCTAGCCGGAACAAAATCCAGTGGAATTCCAAGTGCGGGGAGGTCGCCAATATCCAGCTCGGCATCATCGGGGAAGGGGACCCTATCCAAGCACTCCTTGAACTCGCCCACTATGGCCTTCACCTCGTCATCATGGTGAGCTCGCGCCCACCAGAGGGCCCTTAGGACCTCGGCATAACATTGCACGAAACCCCGATCCGAGGCCTCGGCTTTCGCAGCTACCAAATCGGCTGAAGAGACAGCACTGCTGCGTAGTTCAGCGACCTCAAGAGCCTTCGCCTCCAATTCGGCCCTTTGCCTCTCGCACTCGGCGTTAGAGCTCTTCACCAGGCCCCGCTGCAGTGCGAGGTCCTTCTTCGTGACCAGGTGGCTGTCGACCTCCAGGGCGAGCTGGGCGGCGAACTCTTCTTCCTTCGCTTTTATTCTCGCCTCAGTCTCCTGTTCGAGCCGGGCGAGCCGGCGTTGGGCGGCCTTAAGTTGCTGGAGGGCGCTCTGCTCGGTGGCCAACGAGGCCGCATTCCTCTCCTCGGCGAGCTGCGCCTGTTTCTTCGCCTTGTCGGCTGACTCCGCCAATGCCAGCATTCGCTTGTTCCTATCAGAACGACCCGCCTCCAGCTCGTCAATCTGCTCAAGAGCTTTTTGGTTGGCGAGCACCACCCTACTCGCATAGTGGGTCGAGAGAAGAAGATTCTCTCTCAAATCTTGGCTATTGACACCCGCCACCAGTGGAGTCGTCCAGTGCCTAGGCATCTCGCTCACAGCATTCCGGGCTATGCCCGGAGGGAGATTCCGCATCGATGTGAGAGAGCGAGATCGCTCAAAGGCATGCAGGGCCTCGTGGCGGTTCGGGAAGGCAATTGGGGCGTAACTGCGAGATCAAAACAGATGGAAAATGTTAGAAAAATAAAATAATGACGGGCAAAAGGGAGTCAATTGGGCGAGCTACTTACTGAGCTCGGTCAGGATCCCAACCAAGCAGTGTGTCATCGGTGGTTTGCACACCGAATGGAGAAGGCGAGGGGGGCGAACTTCATATGGGCGTGGCCGCCAACGGGGCGATGGATTGAACAGATCCCTCCTGCCCCGACCTCGCCGAGGTCCTCTCAGCCCGGTCGGACTCCTCGTCGACCAGGCCCGTATACCTAGTCCTCTTACGAGCCTGGATGTTCTCCTCACCAGCTCGGGACCCTTCACCCCGTTGGGGTCCTTTCTTCCCTCGACCCCGCTCAGAGGGGGCAATAGCTCGCCCGACACCTCGGCCGGCCCTGGCGACCTCCGAAGCCTTGGACTTTTCGGGAGCTTTCTCCTTCTGGGCTCCCGACCCACCTGCCTCGCCCCTTTTGGAGGCGAGCTCCGCCTTCTTGCTCGCCTCCAGCGTGAGCACGGACGGCGGGGCTAGTCTGTTGGGGCGAGGTGGGCCCATCTCGAATCGCTCCTTCACAATTTGGTAGGCCTCGGGGACCTCGGCGATCGGGATAGCGACAAAGCTACCACCTGCACAAAAAATCACAAGTATCAGCACAATGAGCGAGCTACCCCATAGGCGAGCTGCAAAGAGTTGGACCTGGGAGCTCGGGGCCTTGGATGTCAAGGTGGTGCGGCAGTGTGAGGAGCCCGGCGAGCCGCAGGCAATGGTGCGCGCACAGGTGGGCGACCTGTCTATCCTTCTCGCTCCTCAAATAGCAAATGGCGCGCACCACGTCGAACTGCTCCGACACTTTAGGCCTGCCCCGGCTGGATTTGTGTCGCTTCGGAACTGCAAAAGGAAAGGAAATTAGAATTAGTATATCTAATTCAACCCACGCACACCGAAATAAGCGACCTACTGCTGGCTTCCCCATATCCCTCAGGAGTGGGGATACGGTCACCCCGCCCATGATACGTGCTGGAGGCTCGCCAGTCACCTCCTATGAAGAAAATTTGTTTCTTCCAATCACGGATTTTATTGGGCAGGTCCCCCAAAAATTTCTCCCCCGGACGTGCTTTCAGATAATAATATCCTGCGCCGTCCTGTGTCCGTTTGGTCACGGCGAAAACCTCGCCCAAGTCTGCCGAGGTCATCGCGTTCTCGTAACCCTCCAGCCCAAAAATGGACAGGGCGGCGATAAGGTTGCTCCACGCGTTCGGTGTGAGTTGGGTGATGGCCAGATTATTGTCAGCTAGATATTGGCCAATAATCGGATGCAATGGCAACGAAAGCCCGACCCTCAGAACATCTACATTCAGGGCGGTCATCCCCTCAGGAGGTGCGTCAGCCCGCTCATCCTTCATTGGAGCGTACATGAAGATGTCCAGAGGGATGCGATACTCCCTACGTATGACTGGCAGGTCGCATTCATCAATTAGGCTCACCACCTCGCCGGCTTTGAACTCGGAGAGGGCAACTTCTTCCAGGTCGGCGAGGTCTGGGCGAGGTACCCTATTCGGGCAGGGGAAGCTCGCCGCGTACTCGGCAATGTACTCATTCCAGTCGAACGGGTGAACCACCTGGGTGGGGACCTGGTACTCTACCAGCTGGGGTTCCGGGAAACCGATACGGCGGAACCATTCAAGAGTAACTTCTTCCAGGTCGCCACCCTCCTCGCCGACCTCGACACCACCCTCATCAACCTCCTCGGGCCCTTCATTGCCGCTAGCAACTCTTTCCTCTTGGGCGACCTCGCCACCCTCCTCCCATACCTCGCGGCACACAGAACTGGAGGCTCCTTCCTCCGGGTCGGGACGTAGCTCGCTGGGCAGTTCGCTGCGTGGCTCACCGGACACCTGGCGAGCTACCGAGGTCGCCTCGGAGCTGGAGCCGATCTCCACGTACGAAACCCGGGGTGGCTCATCCTCAGTCATTGGCCGTTTGTCAGGATTTTGGCCCGATAGGGTTCTACTTGAAGAGCGTGTCGACATGGTCTCAGAAAGTTCAAAGGTCCCGTAGTCCAAAATCCAACAGTCAAGGGTCAGGGAGATTCAAAGGTTCTCGGTGCAATCCACGGTCCGAAATACCGTAATGTCGACGAACCAGCAGAAGAATCAAATAAAAGATTGAAGAGAAGGGGAGGGAAGATCGAATCCTACCTTGGAGAGCCTTCGAAGATCCGTCGAGCACAAGAAAAATCGGTCGCCGGGAAAGCTCTGGAATTCGAAATGCAGAAAGTGAAGAAATGAATCCACCTCACCCTATTTATAGACGTCGGGGCGAGGTGCAATATCCGCAAAATGCAAGGGCCTGTCTGCAAAAATTCAAAAGATGACATTATTGTGGGCGGGAACCGAGGTCTCAAAAGGCGTGCATGACCCCTGGATTCCCGCACCACGTCGGCCAGAAGCAACCACCTGGGTTGAGTTCGCTTGTTAACCCAACAATCATCCATAGGTAGTTCGCCATGTTTTAAGTTTTCCAGCTCGCTTGCACATTCGACAAGGTCATAGTGCATGCGAGCTGGGGGGCAAATGTTGATATGGCGAACTAACACTATCGACATGGGGCAATTACGCAAGGCTTAGCAGGTCGTCAGGACCCACCAGGATCCTTGAAGATGCGGAGCTCGCCCACATGGAGGTAACCTACAAGCAGAGCTCGCCCAGAGCTCGCCTTTTACCCCTGGGAAGGTCTCACCGAGCTCCATCATCGCATAACGTCCGTGGGCCACACAAGACACCAGAGCTCGCCCTGGAGCTCGCTCAAACCACCTAGGCTCATCTCCGAGCTCGCCGACGAGCTCGCCTATTAGTCGAATAGAACCCCGATGGTGTGCTCTTTTTCCCTCCGTCCGGTTTATCCACAAGGGTGGTTTACGGCGAGGTTTTTAATGAGGCCCATCTAGTCTAAGGCATAGTAGTAGGATGAGGCATGATAAAGGGAGCAGTGTGGGAAACCAAGACGAGGGCAAGGAACCCTCGTCAACACCGGAAGCCACATAGGCTCGTAAGGTGCCGTCTCACACTCGCACACCTATAAATAAGACCTCTCTTGTACTATTCAGATAATACTCACAATTCTGAAAATCAATACTACTACTCTTGCAATATTTCTCTCTCTAAACTCTCCACTCTCCCTCCTCATATTTTACATCCAAGAACACAAAATCTTGGATTATTGTTTGATAGGATTAACATGATATAAAGCCACATAAACAAACATCGATTAACAAATTCTATCAACAGGGGTATTATTGAATTATTCGTTAGATATTATTGAGGTGTTCTTGGGGTATTATTGACTTGTTCTTTTGATATTACTGAATTATTCTTAGAGTATTACTAACTTGTTATTGTGATATTCTTAAGGTATTAATGACTTATTCTATGGTATTACTGACTTATTTTTGGGGTATTACAAATTATTAATAAATAAATAAAATAAGTTAACAAAACCGGCAAAATCCCATGCAATTCCTAAATATTGTATGGTGCGATATTCAAACGAATCATTTTCATGCACAAGCAACAGAAATTACAACAGCAACAACACATGCATGCTGCACCAATCTTGACATCCTGCTCAATTCTCTGTCCATCAACATCACTGACAACAGGTACTATAACTCATCGGTGGGTACTATAAACAAATAAGCATAATAAATTTTGATCAAGTGGTATTAAGATACATTTGATTAAGATTATAAGTTGTTTAGGAACTTATAAACACCCTTAAAATATTTGGTAAATTAAGATGTGTCACAACTTATAAGATCTTAAAAAAGTTACTTACAAATTATAAGTGGTAAAAAATAAATTGGGACATCACAACTTATTATTCTCACCACTTTCACCCCAATCTGTCCACCCACACCGGACCACGTCACTCCTCTCTTACCTCTATCTCAATATAAAAAAATTAAAATAATTAAATTTTATTTTATATTAAAATTTTAAAATCATCTGATAAAATTGTCAAAGGACTTATAAATTTTATACATTACTAATTTATAAATTATTTAAAAATAATATCTTATAAACTTTTAAAACAATTTTTATAATATTAGAGCTTATAAAGTATTTACAATATACATAGTCAAACTGATTCTAAATAACTCCTACATAAAATAATCAGGTGTGTTAGTTCACTTGGCTACAGAGCTCCTCACTTGAGTGAATGACCCAGATTCGATTCCCTCTAGGAACGAATTAAGGAAGATATAAGGTTGGCACGGAGATAATTTTTGAAGTATTTGAAAACTTAGTGAACTAACTTCTAACTATTAATAACTAACATTTCCCGATAAAAAAAAACTCCTATATAAATCTCTTGGAAAAGAGGATAATATGTCTGGACATTTGTAAATTACATATATCATCAGAAAAGATTATTTTAGATTTTATCTTCTTACTAAACATGAAAAGCAAAAGTTTTTCAAGAATGATACATGTAATTTGACAAATTTTTTATGAGGCCGGTCAATATCACTGGGAAACCAATTTATCTCATTGTGAGATAGAAAAAAAAAATATATACATACATATATTTTAATCTTCATATTATATAAAAACAAATTTATAAAATTAATCAAAATATTCTTATTTTAAATTTCTTCTATTCTCATTAACTCTAATTTTTATAGTAAATCTTCAATCATATTTATCTCATTCATTAATTTTACTATAATTCTCTTGTGCATTAAGTACATCGTGCAACTCAAGTGTATCTTTAAAAGTTGCATATAATATTATTGTAAAATCATACATATTATTACTAAAAAATCACACATATTAATTATTACTAAAAAATCATACATATTATTACTAAAAAAATCGAATATGTAACTGGATTGATGGGAAGGTACAATAGTGGAAAGAAAGTTGTTTTAGAATTGAAGTAGACAATCGAAAAAAAAGTATTTCAAGACTAAACAAGTACATTTTGAAATACTAAACTAGTACATTTAGATTGGGAGTATTGTTTGATATTCTATTTTTCTTACTATGACTATTGTAAGAGTTGGGGGTAATTCTCTTACCCAAATTTTAAGTAATACAATATTTTTTCCTGAACAAATTTTTTTATTATATATATTTTTATATACATTTAGGTAATTAATATTTTTTTTTGGAGTGTAACAAGAAATTTACTATGAGTAATTATTTGTGATTTGGTATAAAAGATTTATATTGTGTTGCTTAATTATTTTATATAATTTAAACTATTTAGTTATTATATATATACATAAATTCTTATCAAATTACTTATTTATTATATATACTTACTTTATTATATATATACACACAATTTCTATATTATTCATTATCAAGTTAAATTATCTAAAATATATTATATATATAATTTATTTATTATATATTACAAAATATATAATCAGTATATAATCATTCAATCATTACCCAACTAATTAACAATAATTAAATAATACATCACCCTCAATAAAAATTATTGATTTGATATAAAGTTTCATCCACCCCGACCACATTCAATTTAAACAAATAGAAATTTAATTACTATTCTCAAGATTTGCACGATGCACTTTTTTCTTTTTCATTCTAATGTGCTACATCCACCTCCCGACGAAAATAAATATTGCATGAGTAAATCTAGTACACAAAAATAATCGGCTAACCATTTTGCCCATTAGCCCACGGGCCAATTTGGCCCGAACGCATTAATTAGGCCCATGGGCCACATGACTGGGTCATATATATCTTGATTTTTCTGGGTTTTTTATATTGGCCCAGGTTAAATGCACCCACCACTTTATTGAGTACACCCACCTAAAATTATGATTATATTTAATAACATGCTTAATGACTAATATATTCCTAATCATATAATAAAAACCTAGTTATGCACCCACCATCTTAATTTATTAATATTTCGGTAGTTTTTTCGAAATAACTTCACATCGCGAACTCGAAAGTAGCCGTAAAGTAGACAATTTAATATCACGATTATGGTCGTTCATCGTCGTCATCCCCTTACTCCGGTAAGTTTTTCATAATATATTTCTAGAACTAGGGCGCGACTGCGAAGGAGACGGCGCAACGGCGAAAGAGGCGGCGCGACTGCGAAGGATGATGCCGGTGATTTCCGGAACAACAGATCAATCGCGATTACACCGGCGGCACGATGGCAGTGCTCACACCGGCGGCGCGATTACACCGGCGGGCGACGTCGATTTTAAGAGTTTAATTTCGAACCCTAACTCATTTGGTGGGTGTGCGAAATTTTGTTCTGTTTTTTTAACTGAGGGTGTATGTGTAAATGTTATGTGGGTGTACTCAACATTACAGTGAGTGTACTCAACATGTGGGTGTACTAAATAAAGTGGTGGATGCATTTAACCTGGGCCATTTATATATTTATGGCCCAATTTATATTGATCACCTTCCCATTAGTTGGGCTAGGCTCAATTTGTCGACTCTAGGTAGTGGGTGATAGTAGAATGCAAGAAAAGACAAAGGCCCAGGTTATTCGCACTAGTCTTTTGGTAAATACACTAGCCGGATAAATATACTATCTTTTTTGGAAATACACTACCCTTTGTTTGGTAATTTTTTTTGAAATTTTTAATTTTTTTCAGCAATTTTTTTTGAACCTAGTGTAAAAATGAAAATTTTGTTTGAAAATTTTTGCCGGAAATTTGTAAAAATTTCGAAAAAAAAAATGTCAAACATATTAATGGTAGTGTATTTTTTAAAATGGCTAGTGTCATTAACATGGGCCAACGACAAATTATATTTTTCCCGAAACGCGTATGAATTGGAAAATGTCTCTTTTATGTCCAAGAAAGTGTAATTAAGTTACACACAAATTGGCAAAATTTATTTTATCCTACCCACTTCCTCACGCTTGGTTTGAGATATAGGGGAATTAAATAAATGAATTAATTTTATACTTTTTTATAAGTTTAGAATTGCTGACGATGCGGAATTCTTTTATGGTATCAAAGTTTAGTCTCGCTCTGTGTCCTGGACTCCCCAAAAAAGAAAAGTTGAGAGTCCAAACCAAGACTAAAGAGGAGCGTTGGGGAAATTAAATAAATGAATTGATTCAACGTCCACCTACAAATTCAATTTTTTTAGGTTTGCTAGGGATATATTTTATGTCTAATTTGCATTAAAATTTTATGCATATATTAAATAAAATAACAAGTTGAGCTTCTTCTCGGCATTACCATTTGGGCTTTTCACATGGAAGTTTGGGTCTATGATCTGTATTTTGTTCAACTATGCGACTTGTTCTTCGTTTTGCAGCTATTAATCTGGACTTTTAACGGCCCATATCGAGTTTTTATATCTTTTCTATTTCTCTTTCTCATACAATAAATGGGAAATTTTGTTAAAATTGTTTAAGAATATTGAGTAAACAAGATAGTACAAAAGTAAATAACACAGGTTTGTTGACCCAATTCGCCATAAGACTACGTTTGGGGGCGTATCAAGTAAGGAGAGTTCTTAGTCATCCCCTTACGTGTAAGTGTCTTATATATATGTTACAAATTAGATTTTACAAAAATAGAATACAGGAAAGGATCGAATTACCCCTCCATCAATTACTTTTGATGAAGGCACACTAATATAATATCCATTCAACACTCCCCCTTGTGCCGAATCAAAAAGGTATATCTATGTTAAGACTCCTCTGAAGTCTACGCCTCTCAATTGGTATGTGCACCTATCAAATGAGTTCAGAAAGTCTACGCATTCCAATTCTTTTCATGCTTCTCAAAAGTGGTCTTCGGCAATGATTTTGTAAACAGATCAACTGCATTGTCTTCAGAGCTTACTTGAGTCACTTGAATCTTGAGCAAATCTTGTTGTTATTTATTACAGAAAAACTTTGGTGATATGTGCTTTGAATTATTACCTATGATGTATCACAACTTCATCTGTTCGATACAAACAGTATTATCTTCATATATAAATGTAGGTTCTTCAGTGGTAGAACTCATTACATCTTTGAATATGTGTGATGACAGACCTTAACCAAATGCATTAACGAATTGCTGCGTGTAAGACAATAATTCCTGAATAGTTTGATAAGGTAGTTACAAGCGTTTGCTTAGTTGATCTCCTATATATAGTCATGTTTCGTAGTGTAAATACATAACCAATTTGAGAACGCTCTTTGTATGGATCAGAAAGATAACCAGCATCGGCAAAACTAACTAATACATTATATGGCGTATCTGTATAGTTTCAACATTTTCTCCAGGAGTTATAATTTTATTTGTGTTCCCTTTTTTCTCTCTGTGAGAAAATAATAAGCCTACGTCAATGCTTCTTTCGAGGTATCGAAATACATTCTTAACACTATTCCAATGACTCTACGTTGGTCATGAACTAAATCTAGCTAGCAGGTTATCTGATAAAGCAATATCTTGCCGGATACATTGAGTTATGTACAATAATGTGTATATTGCACTTAAGTATGAAATATATCTTTCTTTAAATCCAATATACTGATCATGGAAGTTCTAACAAGATGCATGTTGTCCATGTTAAATCACCTGAGCATCTTTCTGACATATGCAGACTAGTGGATAAGTGTTCCACAAACTCGATGTTCTAGTCCAAGGCTTAGACAGATTCGAGTTTTCCCAAGATCTTTAATCCCAAATTCGGATTTCAAGTAGCTTACGATTTCTCTTCTTTCATATAGAGTACATATTATGTTCATGTCATCAACATAAATGACTACAATTGAAAATCTGGAACTTATATTCTTTATAAATGAGTGGGGGGCATTGTTCATTGTTTTTGTAACTTTCCCAATCAAGTAGTCACTTAGATGAGTATACCATATTCGTCCAGATTGTTTTAATCCATAAAGGAGTGTTTCAATTTGATTGCAAACACACTCCATGGTTTAGAGTCACTTGATTTGGGTAATGGAAGACCATCAGACACTTTCATATATGTCTCTGAAAGATTTCCATAAAGATATGCAAGTAACCACATCCATAAGCTGCATTTCCAATCCTTCAGATGCTACTAAGCTAATTAAGTAAGGGAACGTTATAACGTCCATAACAGGAGAGTATGTCTCCTCATAATCAATTCCAGGATGTTGTGAGAAACCTTGTACTACAAGGAGAGCTTTATATCTCAGGACTTCGTTTTTTTTATTACGCTTTCTGGTAAAGAGCCATTTATGTCCTATAGATTTTACACCTGGTGGGACTAGCACCACCGGACCAAATACATGTCTCTTTATCAATGAATCAAGTTCTATTTGGATTGCTTCTTTTTCGTTTAGGCCAATCTGTTCTTTGTCGACATTCTGCAATAGAGCGTGATTCAATATCATCATGCTCTATAATTTTTTGAGTGACAGTAATAGCAAATTACATCATCAATTTGGATGCAATATTTGTCCATCAACTCATATGAACTCTCATAATCCATAGAGATTTCTTTATTCTCTAGAATCATATTAAATATCGCAGCATCCTCTAGTAATGATTCTTGGACATAACTATAATCAATGATAATTTCGTGAGATGGATTCTCAACATTGATGATAATGAAAAATTATCTCAATAGATTAGGTTGTTCCACATTTACCCTTAACTTTCTAGGGTGGGTATCAATCGAACCAATGGTCTTCCCCTTTTTCTTTTAGGAGCCACAACCTCAATCACATCTCCACCGGGTAAGGTTGCAACATATTTTTCCGCAGTGTTGTGCCCCTTATTGAGGATTTCTATCCTTGCAAGCACATTTGCAGCTGGTATGCGTGACCTAGTCACTTTATCAATATTAGTGAATGCATCAGGCATCGAATCTGCTATCTTCTGAAGATCAATTATTATTTTTATTTTACATCACTTTCACATTGTTGGGATCAAATGAGACAGAGTGGGGATTGACCACGATACTTTCTGTAGTTTCCACATAAAATACTTTTTCTTATCTCTACCTAATGACAGAAAGGTTGTCTCATTCAAGTGATAATCCATAAATTTAGCGGTAAATAGGCCGTCTGTCAAAGGTTCTAAGTAGCAAATAGTTGTTGGAGATTCATATCCAACATAAATACCTAATCGTTTCGAAGGACACATTTTAGTACGATGTGGGGCGCAATAGGCACATATAATGCACGACTAAATATATGTGAATGTATCCTATCCAATATGTGTGTGTGTGTGTGAATGTAAAATATCAGGCTTAAAAAATTCCTAATTTAGGGATTCTGAAATTAGGGGATTTGATGATTTTCAGATATTGAGTTTTACCAATTTCGGAAGAAAACATATACAAAAATAAAATAAAAATCGATAAGGTTGATTCAAGAACAGAGCATATGAAATGATTGTTTCTGTTTTTTCCCTAATTTTGGTTACAATGTAAAATGAAGCAGTGATAATTTTCTTGTTTTCGAAATAGTATGGATTTATGGGTTTTGTCTAGCGTACTCAGATCGAATACGATCAGTTTTTGGTTTTTTATTTTAGGTTTTGTTAATTGATTGAAAATTTTATTTAATCGATTGAAAATTCATTGATTGGAGAATGATGGTTTCTAGAAATTTGAAATCATCGATTTTAATTTATTCTTGGTTTGAGATCATTATAGAAAGGTTTAAAGAATACATATATAACATATACATATGAAATATGAATCATATCCATGATATAAACAATAACTAAACACACAATTCATACATGAATATACGAAATACATAAACATGATCATACCAAAAATTCAGACATACGAATCATAATCATATTAAATATATAAACATGATCATACCAAAAATTCAGAACAATATATATATATATATATATATATATATATATAAAGTATGTAAATATATAATTCGAGCACACAAAAAATAGATACGATACCGTTTCTGCAAATTCTAAGATCTCAATCTTTGTAATTCCAAATCGGTTAATCCATGATTCATTTAGTCAGAGCATCATGCTGATAACATGTTTAAGAATATTAAGTAATCAAGATAATATAGAAGTAAAGAACGCAAATTTGTTGACTCAGTTCGTCAGAAGATTACATTTGGAGACATACCAAGCCAAGGGAGTTCTTAATCATCCATTAAATATATGTCTCGTATATATAAGTTACAAGTTAGGGTTTACAGAATTATATAATACAGGAAATATAAGACAAACTAATATAATATCCCTTCAACAATAATTGCATTTATTATGAATATTACTATTGATATACTGATTTATTGGCCAAGGGCCCAATGGGCCTTTTAGAGTTCAATAAATAAATATATATATATATATATATATATTTTACATTGTATTTATAATTGATTCCTACGTCTTCATTATCATAGTGTAATCTCCTGACTTAGTATCCATCCAAATATAGTTTTTGAGGTATATATTGAGCAACTGAATTTTTTTTTAAGATTTACATAAAAAATTATAACTATCTCCATTCTTGTTGCTTCAAATTTCAATATGTTTTGTCCGATTAAATGAGATAAAAGAGAATAGTGATGATTAATTGGACGAAAAATACTAACAGAAGTAACTCAGTGGCAACTCGGCAAGAGACAACTCAAGTGAAATTAATTGTTCTTTTTCCTCATTTTATTCAAGCCTCATGGTCCTCCCTAGTTAATTTTTTGTGTCTCTAAAAATTTCATTATTATCGGATTTTTTTAAGCAAGTCTTATATAATCATGTCACATGCACGACACAATTTTTTTTTTAAAATTATGTTATTGAAATATTTAAGTTCTAATTTTTTTATAAAAATTTATAAAAGTATTGTATGTATGAGACCCTATTGTACAAATTCCTACGCTCCTAGCTTTCAATAGAAGAATAAATCTATTTAAATTTGATGTTTCTTAGGTTTATATATATAAAATTGTAAAAGTGACCATCAACTAAAATTAGGTACATCATATCATTAGCTAGTTTTAAAATGACACAATGCATTAAATATTCTGCACTATTATTTGTTTTGGAAAAATTCTGTACAAGGGAAAATTATAAAATGGTTCACAAAATTGATAAAATTACAAACTAATTTTGTGCAGAAAAAAATATATTTCTGTGCAAAAAAAAAAATTACACTTTTGTGCAGATATTGTGAATCAATTTGTAAATATAATCATTTTTTAGAACTAAATATGTAAGTCATCCTTATTTGTTTTAAAAATCGCTTAAATTATAAAATTCTTATTTCACAAGCCCTTAGTAAAGAAACTCATTGATTTTACCGAGTCTAGTATTATGTTTTTTCAAAAATAATAAATCAGCTAATTTTAATTCTATTTAAAGAAACTCATTGATTTTACCGAGTCAAGTATTATGTTTTTTTTAAATATAATAAATCAACTAATTTTAATTCTATTAAGATCAAATTTATAATTAATTGAATACTCTCTAACGAAATGTCAAAAGAATTATAATATACTCTAAGATTTTTTCTTAAAATGAAAAAGTTAAAAAGCCTTATGAAATAAGAATTTTATAGTTTAAAGATTTTTTAAAGTAAAAATTAGGTCAAAAATCATTTAAACCAAAATTTAATAATTTACTTTTTTTAAATGCATTATGCCTAATAAAATCATACTCCCTCTGTACACAAAATATAATAATATATGCACATTTCTTTGCACGTGGTTTAAGATAATATGTTGGAGGATATTTTGGGGGTATTGTGAGGTCCGTTTATGAATAAAGATCATATTTTTGGAAAATGCAGATTATATAATTTTCAAAAATATAATCTTTATTTATAAACGGACCTCACAATACCCCTTAGAGCAACACTTGTGTAGAAATTTCTACCGTAGAAATATCCATTTTTTAAAAATTCGCGGATCTAAACCGGGTCGGGTCAGATTTGGACATTTTTTCCAAAATTCGCGCAACTTATAGTTCCAGGTTTTTTCGCTCCCAGGTATGTTACAATTTGGGCAAAGGCGTGTTACAATTAGGCAAAATCTGTGTTACAAGTTCTTAAAAAATTAATTTTTTGTACTTTTCAAGTAACTATAAATAAAATATGTATTTCTGCAAGTATAAATATGTGTTACTTAATTTATTTTTTATTTTCTTTGTTGATTTATGTTAATAATATATTTTTTCGCTCCCAGGTATGTTACAATTTGGGCAAAGACGTGTTACAATTAGGCAAAATCTGTGTTACAAGTTCTTAAAAAATTAATTTTTTGTACTTTTCAAGTACCTATAAAGAAAATATGTATTTCTGCAAGTATAAATATGTGTTACTTAATTTATTTTTTATTCTCTTTGTTGATTTATGTTAATAATATGTTATTAATGTACTTAATACATCATTTAATACCTTATATATGTTATATAATATATAATATATATTTTTATAAGGATAAATAAATGTTTGTGCATACAGTAACACACATTTGATCTTGCAGTAACACACATTTACTCTAATTGTAACATACATTTGCAGTAACACACATTTACTCTAATTGTAACACACATTTACTCTAGATGTAACACACATTTGCAGTAACACAAATTTACTCCAATTGTAACATAAATTTACAGTAATACATATTTACTCTAATTGTAACACATATTTGTTCCTCAATTTGTGTTATTATATGAGCATATATGTATTACTATAGGATAAAATGTATTTTTATTAAGAATAAATATGTGTTACACATACAATGTAACATATACATGTTTTACATTGCATGAAAATTATTTACTTCTATAAAAATAAATGAATATGTGTAGAAAACAACATTTAATCTGGTTGTAACACACGTTTTGCCTTAAAGTAACATGCATTTACCCCGACTGTAACATACCTGGGAGTGAAAATCACTATCTGCGCGAATTTTGGAAAAAAATACTCAAATTCGGTCCGACCTGGTTTAGACCCGCAAATTTTTGAAAATGGATATTTCTACGGATCTTTGACCCGTAGAAATTTTTATTTGAGTGTTTGCCTACCCCTTAATATTCTTCGATATATTACATTAAATCACGTACAAAAAAAGCAGAGAGATTACATGATGCTCAGTGATACATAATGACCCTTACAATCAATAGGATGCCAAGAAAGGGACAGCACATGACATCTTTTCTCCTTAATTCCTGCAAAACCTTAAAATCTTAATTTTGCCCAAATGCTATTCTTTAATTAAGCTTTATGCTGATTTCTTTTTATTATTAATTCCCATTGACTGAATAATTAATACACAACATTTAAGATCAATTTTGTTCGATAATGTTACATTACTGACTACTTATATCAAATGACATTTAATTTTTTACTTCATAATAATATAAGAATTGAAATTTATAAATAATATTAAATTATAGTTCAAGAATAGGCTAACCGCTAACATTCTTTTTGTACCAAATTAGGTACGTACTAAAATTTTAATTTCTTTATTAAATATAAAAACGCAAAAACTTGTATTCATGCAAGTGCATACTATGCACTTGAATTTTTACTTCAATTTTAATTGTAATTTGTTATTTCCAGAAACACACACTACATCCCGCACTATGTGTTTTTTTGGTAATTGGGGTATTAATTATTTTTTGCGAATTAATTATGCCCAATAATAGGCTCAGCTTATTATTATTATTATTTTTAAAAAAAATACGGTATACTGAAGTTTATATATAGTTTAATTATTCATGTTAAAAGTTTAATTATATATATATATATATATATATATAATGTATCAAAATGTATCTATACTATCAGACTTGGTTTCGTAAAACCTTAAACTATTTTTTGTTTTAAGAAAGAAATTTGTTGTTAGGGTATTTATTAGTTGTTATTGGGGTATTATATTTTACTCTTGGAGTATTATATTTTATTCTTGGGGTATTATATTTTACTCATAGGGTAAGAAAGAAATTTATTGTTGGGGTATTTATTAGTTGTTATTGGGGTATTATATTTTACTCTTGGAGTATTATATTTTACTTATAGGGTAAGAAATAAATTTGTTGTTGAGGTATTTATTAGTTGTCATTGAGGTATTATATTTTACTCTTGGGATATTATATTTTACTCTTGGGGTATTATATTTTATTCTTGGGGTATTA
>JAPKLY010000218.1:533493-595297 GCA_026898435.1 Prunella vulgaris | reverse complement strand
TATTAGTTGTTATTGGGGTATTATATTTTACTCTTGGGGTATTATATATATAGGCCAAATTATAAAAAGTGATTGCATGAAGAAAAAGCAAAGAATTGATGTTAATATATTTAATTCACATGTGTAATTTTATTATGTTTTTTCTCTCAGTGTTTCAAATTCGAACTCAAAAGTTTAGGATTTTAGGGAGTAAAACAATATAAATTGAATTAGTTTGATTAGGCCAAAAAATAAGCCTTAAGGATCGGCCTATAATAAAGGAAGAAGATTGTGGCCGAAGACAAAACTTTGTCATATATATGATCTTGCGATGAAGGCGGCCCTCCTCCTCTTCTTTGGCGTAGCAATAATGAAGCACCCGGGTGCACAGGAGTTAGACTCATATAAAAAAGGTTTTGATCGAGGTTCATTTATATTTATTACTACTATCATAAAATACTTGACTATGTATTTCACATATATCAAAGTTGTGTGTTGGATTATCATTTTTAATTGAGTGATTTACATTTAGGTTCAAAAAAATCACTATATTTACAAATAAGTTCTGTGTAGAAAAAAAAAGTGCTTATGTATAGAAAAAAAATGCTTCTATACAAATATTGTGAACTTATTTGTAAATATAATGACTTTTCTGAACCTATATGTAAATCACCCGTTTCCATTAATTTATGATGTTGTATTTTACTATTTTAATTGGCACTATATTTTTTTAACTGAAAAGCAAATAAATTATTTATGATATGAAATTTATATAATTAAATTTACTTACTGACACTATTAGATGTATTCGCTAATATTGTAAACATTGTATATTATGATTTTCATATATAAGTCCAATAATATCAATGATTATGAATACATCTAATAATGTATAAGTAAATATATTTAATGATATTAGTTCTATAATATAAAACTTGTTGATAAAAATATTTATAATAAATTAATTATCAAACCTCAACATCGATATTTACATCATCCACAATTTCATCAGGAAAGGATGAAAGCAAATAATATAGTGCTATATCTTTTACTAAGTCTCCAAATACTCTAAAAATTATCCCCAAATCAAGAATTCAGGTCACTCACTCAAGCGATGAGCTCTGTGACGAGATGAGCTAACTCCCTTGGATAATATAACACTACATACTAATTAATGATAATAATATAATTATAGGGGAATCTTGTGTGAAAGTCTTTCTCATATATGAAACAAATGTTTATCTTTATCATTTGAGTCATACTTTAATTTAGCATGTGATTGGAATGAGAGATCCAACAACCCATGTATCCTAATAATACATTACTACAATAAGATGACTCATTTTTTAAAAAAAACGAGGAGATTTTTTCAATAAAACTGAGTGAAAACGTGAAGAGTATACTTTGAAATTGGTTTAAGATTATGGAGATAGGTGTTAAAATTTTAAATTTCCAACTATGGTTAGAAAATCTTTTATCTACACTAGGGGTATATTTGTTTTGGAATTTAAGGAGTCGTAGTAAGTCATGATTTTGAAATCCTGAGATATGAAAACATTTATGAATAGTAAAAGTGTGTGTTTGTTTTAGGATTTTAGTAGGGTAGAATGTTACTTTATGTCAAATCAAAGTGTGATAATGATTGATTTTATATGTATAATAATAAGTATAATAGATATTTTATGAGTGTTGTGTTGGAAAGAGTAACAATAGATTTAATAGGTATTTATAATTGTGGATTGAGTTTGAGATGTGAAATCCGGATGTTACATTCTAAACTCGTGTAGAGCATGATCGCAAAGTTCTAGGTTCATCCGAAGTAGTCCCAAAACAAACATACCCTAGGAGTTTGAGTAAATTATTATTTAAAAAGCGGGTTATGTTGTACTTGTATTCCTAATTTTCTTTGAGATACTTCTCAGTCCTCAATAAAATAAGAATAATTTTTATCAATAAAAAGATAGTAATGTATATCTTATATATTAAATCGTCTTATATATTCTCCTCGTAATTATAATACACATAAAACACTTAGGTTAGTTTTGAGTCAGTGGTTGTGAACATTGGAGACAAAATAAATTCTCAAAAGCAACAATTCAAAACAATGCTCTAAAAATCATACAGAAGATTGTTAAGAATCTTCTGTATTTTGTGTACCCGTTATCAATTTGGAGAATAATTTTGATTACAATATTATCATTTTCTTTTTCTTTTTCTTTTACTTCTACTAATTGATCATTATTTTATTAAATGGTGTATTACACCATAAAGTTTTTATTAAAAATAAATTAATAATTTTTAATATTAAGGATATGTTTTATGGGACATTCTTCATTTTATATGTCTTTTCCTTTTTCGTTTTCAAATAAAAATACTAAATTACAAAATAATGATTCATACAAAATAAATTAACGAACATTATTAAAATATTATAAATTTATTTATTATTTAAATGTATTAATTAATTGAAAGAAAGAAAAAAATATAAAATATAATAATATAAAGTATTAATGTTGGAGAATTTTTTTTATATAGAGTACTCTAAAATTCAAAATGAAGTATGCTGTTGGAGATGCCCTTACTAAAATACATTTCTAACAGCAACACACAGACAATTGCACAAGCACATAAAATTAAAATAAATAAATGAATAAAATTAAAAGTTGTCTTTGTTTATGCAAAAAAGAAAAAAACCACTCCACTTTAAATCAATTTGTCAATATAAATTAAGGTAATTTTTCTATAAAACCAATATAGATATTAAATGAGCTTTCTTTTAACCTATAAAGGCTAATCTTGCGGGACTGCAGGTCTAAACGGTCCGGAGCCTCAGCAGCTCATTTTTTTCGCGAAACACTGATTATCAAGACCTAATCGGCTAATTCTAAACCTAGCGGTCGCGGGCTCGAGGTTAAAATAATTTTTAAAAAAATAAAAAAATACTACTCCCTCCGTCCCAACATTTTCTTCATAGGTGGAGTTTCACGCATATTAAGAAAAAATGAAGTATGTGAGTGTGAATTTAAATAATAAAATATAAAAAATGTACTTTATTGACTTTTGTGAGTGTGAATTGTTTCCTTTTTTGGGGTGTGAAGAAAGAGTTGGGACATCCATATAAGAAAAGTGTGAAATTTATCTTTGGATAGAGGGAGTAATAATTATAATATGATACTATCCAAACTTAAAATTCAAATATTATTCATAAATTTATTAAAATTACATCATAATATCATTCATAAAATTCAAATATTAACTATTAATTCAAAATTTAATAAATGTGCTCAAATCCCTCAATTTCCAAATAATCTTCAACCTCAATGGAGTCTATGTTGCTGCAACATACAAAACAAAACAAAAACTGAATAGATTAATAAGTTTATATTTTGAATATTAAAAAGTAAAAAAAAAAAAAAAAAGTAAACGGGTTCACCAAGTCTCCATACACTCATATCTCCAAACCAATTTTATTTTTTCCTCCGTTCCCAAAGAAAATCGAACTCAGATCACTCACTCAAGTGAGAAGCCCAGTGACCAGGTGAGCTAACTGACCTAGTTTTTTTATTGATAGTTATACTTTGTAAATATAATTGATAACTATAATTGTTAATTGAAATATTGATTACTCAAATGGTTAAAATTTTATTACATAAATCTTAATATTTATTAAGAAAATAAAATTGAATATACTTGAGTTCTTAAAAAAATTTTACTTGAGAGGGAGTAACGTTTTGTAAATATATATATATATATATATTTAAATTCACGATAGAATTAATACATTAACAACATGTACAAAGTACTATAATATTTGAAATGCATAATAGTATAATATGCATATATTAAAAAAATTAATTAAAAAAGTGGAGTTTACATAAATTTTAACTCACATTAAAAATCTCTTAAAAGATAATTTACATATAAATTTAAAAAAATTATTATATTTATAAATAGATATTGTGCAGAAAAAAAAAATATTTCTATATAAAAATTATGCATCTATTTACTATATATATATATTTTTTTTGAATCTATATATAAATCACCAAATTTCATAAAAATAGAAAAAATGTGATTGATTAGAGATTATTAATAGACGGAATTAAAATGTTAAAAATATTTGTCGACAAAAGCATCTGAATCGTTACCATACCCACCACTAATTGCAGAGTGTGAAAACCCTTTCCCCTTTCACACAGACACCCAAATTCACTCTTTCTCTGTCAAAAATCAGTCGCATTATCGTCTCTGAGCTCTACTCTACTCTGAATAGGGATAGGGTTTCACTTTCCGGCCATGTGAAAGCCTTGCTTTTGCTTTTGAGATAGGGTTTTTGGTTAATTAACGCTTACTGTTCTTAAATCCCGATTCGGATGGGGAACTGCTGCAGATCTCCGGCGGCTGTGGCAAGAGAAGACGTCAAATCTTCCAACTTCTCAGGCCACGATCACGGCCGGAAGGAAAAGACCTCCGGGAACTCCAAAAAAGCAATCACCGTTCTACCGGATGTTAAGAAGGAGAACATTGAGGAGAAGTATTTGATTGATAGAGAGCTTGGCCGTGGTGAATTTGGTGTGACTTACTTGTGCATTGATCGGGAGACGAGGGAGCTGCTCGCTTGCAAGTCGATATCGAAGCGGAAGCTGCGTACGGCGGTGGATATCGAGGATGTGAGGAGGGAGGTGGCGATAATGAAGCACTTGCCCAAGAATTCTAGCATCGTGAGCTTCACGGAGGCGTGTGAGGACGAGAATGCGGTGCATTTGGTGATGGAATTGTGCGAGGGTGGGGAGCTGTTTGATAGGATCGTGGCGCGTGGGCATTACACTGAAAGGGCCGCTGCCGCAGTGATGAGGACAATCGTGGAGGTTGTGCAGCTTTGCCACAAGCATGGAGTGATCCATCGGGATTTGAAGCCAGAGAATTTCTTGTTCGCAAATAAGAAGGAGAATTCGCCTCTTAAAGCAATTGATTTTGGCTTGTCGATCTTCTTCAAGCCCGGTAAGCAAAATCAATTTAATTGATCGCAAATTGGGAAAGTTGGGAAGCTATTTAGTTAATTAATTGATATTTGCTATTTTTGGACACTATATTACAAAAGTAAATTTATGCTTATTTACAAATTTCAGTAGGAAAGTATCTGGGAGTGGTGTTGGACTATGTAATTTAACTGTTGTTAGTTAGCGAGTGAATTGAATAGAAGATTCTGGTTATAGGTCAATTCTACAAAATTGACAAAGTATAAAAGTAATGCCTAATAATAGTATCTTGATATTTAATTGGAAATTTCTGAATGTGAGGACACGAAATTATGTAATTCTGTTACATTATTAATAAAACATGTAGCTTCAACTCCCTTGATTCAGAAATCAGAAAAAGTATTTTCCAGTCGCCGCAATCTCATCTGAAATATATTGAGGTACTGCACCAGTAGAACAAGTTCTCAACTTCAACTATTTTAGATAAACTCTCATATGGTCTTGATTACAAGCGCACATGGTTATTGCTTATAATTTGGTTCCTTTTCCCGTTTTGTAAACATTACATCCAAGGCGTAGGTTGTTATCTTTGTCCATCAAACCTTGTATTTCAAATATCAGAATGCTATGAGCAACCATGAATGTATCTTTATAGTGTTAGTGATATTACCTCCAAGAACCTCTTTTACCCATGTGGAAATATTTCTGTTTGCTGGAGGTGTCTATCAAGGCATTTTTCCAGAAACTTATGATCATGATACTTGAATCTAGGTGCGCTATATAACCCATGGATTTACAGTTAGAGCTGTCCCCTGCTATTGGGGCTGCGCCTGACCTCCCTTATCTGCTTTACAACCAGAATAAGCAACCTAGATGCATGGCCTATCTACCTGACATGGAAAACAACTGCATTTAATGCACTTATTATCTCTCATATTTAGAAATAAAGTGTAAAGTTTTTGGAATGCAGAGAAAATATATTGATGAAGCAGATTATACCAACGTCTACTAAGATTGCATGATACCAATATATGCATTTAGCTTAATCTTTTTTATTATCACAAAATTTAACCTCATCCTTTTTATATCAATGAAATAGACTATTTTTTTTATGCATGCGTGTGGCTTGTATTTGAGGCTTTTGTATCTCATGAATGCCTTGCGATTCTATTGTTGCTTTCTTTAGAGGTGTTTGTCCTAGTTGTTATAGATATTTCCATTGATTGTAATCCATATATTTTCTCTGATCCATTAATGAATTCTAGGTGAGAAATTCTCTGAAATTGTGGGAAGCCCTTACTATATGGCTCCAGAGGTACTTAAGAGAAACTATGGTCCAGAGATAGATATTTGGAGTGCTGGAGTGATCCTCTATATCTTATTGTGTGGAGTTCCTCCTTTCTGGGCAGGTAACTCGAAATCCTTTTTGTTCACTCTCTCTGTCTGAGTTACTGCTTCTCAACCTACGAATTCATCGAGGTTTGTGTCTATCCTTTAAAATTTATATTTTTTCCTCATACAATGTTTTAGAGGAGTCACATATATCGCCTGGAGATCAAATTTTTGTCCGCTTTTCTCACTCATTTCTTTGAATAATTTATTTTTCTTTCTAATATCCATTAACTGATTAACATCTTGAGATATATCTTAAGTAACTTCTTTTTACACAGAATCTGAACAAGGTGTTGCCCAGGCCATCATACGCGGGAAAATAGACTTTGAGCGTGAACCATGGCCAAGCATATCAGACTGTGCCAAGAGTCTTGTAAGACAGATGCTGGAGCCAGATCCTAAGCTTCGTCTGACTGCAAAGCAAGTTCTTGGTATACCTTTATCTTCTCTGTATTTTCTTTTTGATGACTTAGGTTAAATGCATTTAATTGCTGGTCAAGTCTCTTTTCCTGGGGCAATCTCTAAACTTACTCATTTTTAGTTTGAATGGCAGTTCCCTATTTTTTGTCAATCATATACCTGTTAGTAACTCCAATATAAATATAATAAATTGGCATGTTAACTGAAATGGGATTATTTCGCTTTGTTTGTAAATTTCGCATTTTTTTGCAAAAATTTATTGTTCTATGTTTTCTGCATAATATGCTTATGCTGAGATATCTTAATATTTTATTTATTTAGTGTATTTATGCTTATAATTTGTAATTTTCTCTTTAAACTTCACTATCCTTGCAAATGCAGAACACTCCTGGCTTCAAAATGCAAAGAAGGCTCCAAATGTTCCCCTAGGGGATGTTGTCAGGTCAAGACTGAAACAGTTCTCAATGATGAACAGATTTAAGAGGAAGGCTCTACGGGTCTGTTGAAGCTTATACTTTATCAACATTGTCTTTTACTTATGGTTTTTGCTGAGTTGTTTTTAATCATGCTTCTTTGCTTAGGTCATTGCTGATTTCTTGTCTGATGAAGAAGTTGAAGGCATCAGAGAGATCTTTACTAAGATAGATACGGATGGTGATGGCATTGTTTCAACTGAAGAACTGAAGGCTGGATTGCCAAAGTTCCATTCACAATTATCCGAGTCTGAAATACAGATGCTCATTGAAGCTGTAAGTCTACTACTTATAAAGCCAATATTAAAACTGTTGATTTTAATTTTTTTCACCTCGATAACTTGTACTTATTCTAACTATTTCTGTGAGTATATTACATGTTATTTTATAAAGAGTTGTAATAACAAAAGTAGTAATTTCTTGTCAACAGGTGGATATTAATGGTAAAGGAAGGTTGGACTATGGTGAATTCCTTGCGATCTCACTCCATCTGCAAAAGATGGCCAATGATGAACATCTCCACAAAGCTTTCTCGTATTTTGATAAAGACGGAAAGGGTTACATCGAGCCTGATGAGCTTCGAGACACCTTGATGGAAGATGGAGAGGATTGTACAGATGTGGCAAATGATATATTCCTGGAGGTTGACACAGATAAGGTGAACACTGGCTACTGGTTCGACTGGTTTTTAAATATAAATATATATATTTATCTATGCAAATGATTAAATCATATGTTGATTATTGAAATATATAAAAATGCAGGATGGACGAATCAGCTATGATGAATTTGTGGCGATGATGAAAACGGGTACGGATTGGAGAAAGGCATCTCGACATTATTCAAGAGGGAGGTTCAATAGTTTGAGCATAAAGTTGATGAAGGATGGTTCCATTAACTTGGGTGAGTAAATACACGAATAGCTGTTTCTTTCTTTCTTTTGTTCTTCCTTTCACGAGTTTTCAAGTCTCTGTCAATGTTATCATTATTTGCGGCCTGTGTTGTATTATTTGGGGTTTCATTTGGTTGAGGATTATCGAGGAGGCAAAGTAGACATACTAGCCCGTTGTTTTAGTAAAGCACAACACCTTTATGCCCAACCTCCCCCGACGAAACCTCCCAGCCACTGTGTGTTTGATCGTATTCTCTATTAGCTCTCCAATCTTTCTTGTTGACAGTGAAATGAGACATTTGATTCTGTAGTAAATATTTGATCCAAGAGTTGCCCTTTGAGTGCATATTTCCAGCTTCTTGTTTTCTGGCAGTCTCATTTGCACCTTCTATTTAATGGAGACGATCAACCTTACTAGTTAAGTTTAAATGTGACAAAGTGTGTCTGGCATTACTCTATAGTTAAATTTATTTTTGTATAGTATTCCACAAGTTTATATGACAAAATAAATCAGGTTTTGCACAATCATTTTATTTTGTGAGATATCCATATTAATCTCCAACATATGACAAAAAATAATAGATCTAGTAAAATTGACCCTAATATATATAATGCACACACATTGGACCGTCACGCCACATGAATTCGGGATCACAAGAGATCTACACTTTTAATTCAAAAAGACGTTTGATATAGGTCATTTGATGAGGATAGTCAAAAGGAAATGGGTAAAGATTAGCAGACTTCCTTTCCAGACAGAAAGCGTAGTAAACAATGTCTCACATGCAAATTTGTTTTGTTTCTGATGTGGTCTATCACCTTTTTTATTTTAATTAAATGACATTACTAAATTTTATCAAAATAATGTGTAGTAAAGACAAAGATACAAACCGAAATTCAGGTGAAGTGCCATAACTGATCTGCTGTTTAATTAGGCATTTAATTTAGGGTTTATATTTTTATATGCCGAATAAGTTGTCGTATTTTTTAATTCAGTCCACTCGTTTCACACTTTTTGAAATTGGTCTTATACGTTTACAATTATTTTGATTTTAGTACATTTACATGTTACAATAGGTTGTGTAATCGGTTGTCTCCACTTAGAAATATAATTTAATTTTGCATTTAATTTTATATATGTCAACTATGTAATTAATTTAGTTTAATTTTTATTTTTATTTTATTGAGAATCATTTTCATTTGGTGGGACTTATTAAGATGGGCCGGACTTATTAAGGGGGTGGGTCTTGAGTATAATAAAATGAGTGGGTTACTAATACAATTTGGAATTATTTTCATTTGGAGAGAATCAAAATCGGGAGCAATTTCTACAAAATTAGGAGAATCAATTTATCCATTTTAATTTGCAGCAACTGTAACTCCATTCCAAGAGAAGGAAATAGTCCGGGTTTAAAAAAATGTCGTCCACCACTTATTCATTCCTCATAGCACGACGTAATTACACTCTTTGTCATTGTGGGGTGGAAGCTCAAATACGCACCTCTTGGACTGAAGAAAATCTGGGTCGAAGGTTCTACAGGTGCAAAGGATGGAAGATTAGTTTTGAAACAATCTATTTTTACAACGTATTTTAAAACTCAGGTGGAGGCATCCAGTTACACAACCTATTGTAACCGATAAATGTACTAAAATCAAAATAATTTTAAACATATAGGACCAATTTTAAAAAGTGTAAAATATGTGGATTGAATTAAAAAATGTGATAACTTATGGGGATATAAAAATATAAATTCTTTAATTTAATTCGCAAATCTAATCTAATTAAATAGATGCAAGGATAGGTCAGAGTTTTTATGAGCCCATATAAGTACTAGGAATTTGGAGAACATATAGTTATCCGTCGACTGTCTTATTCGATAATAATAATTCTACATAATATATATATATATATAAATCATGGATGCAAATGACCCCTGCCAAGACTGCTTAGGCCCCCGCCTAGGTGCTTGGCGGCCCCCAGTGGCCGACGCCTAGTTCAAATCGGCAGAGAAAAACGGTCAGGGTATTAGGCGCCGCCTAGGCGATCTTGGCGGCCATAAAGAATATGCGGAAATGACGGTCACAGAGGAGGAGTAGGCGGAGGTTTATTTTAAAAAAAAATTAAGTTAAAGACAAATGTAATTATGTGAGTAAATAAATATTAAATAAAATAAATTAATAAAACTTAAAAGCTTAAACAAACTAAAAAAAAGGAAAGAGAAAAATCAAAATTAAATTAAAAAACAGTCGATCGTGACTTCGTGAGAAAGTGGGAGAGAAACCATAGCTACTCCAGCTTGATGAGGATGACTTCTCATCTGATGATGATGAAATAAATGTTGATGTGGAGTTTGAATCTGATGATGAAGAGTGTGCACGTGGAGTTGAACAACAATTGTCTTTAAATGTTTCTCTTAGTTGAACTACTTATTAATTTATCCCTACGATATATTTTGTTATTTTAGAATTTTATTTAGAAGTTGAACAATGTCATTTTGTGATAGTTTTTAGCATTTTATTGGCTTGTTGTGTTTTGTGAAAAATGCATTTGGGTATTAATTATGTTTTAAATTTAATGTATAATTTACATTTTTATTAATATATGTTTAGAAAAAAATTCAAAATAAAAAAATTAAAAAAATCTTGGCCACGCCTAGGCCCCGCCTAGGCCTCCTTGGTGCTTGGCCGCACTCGACCGCCAAACGTCATTTACACACTTGATATAAACACACATGTTCAATATGGAATTCATCGTAGGATAAACTAAACATGTTTACTTTGATTATTAGGATAATATAAATATTACTAATTTAGTAGGAGTTGCTAAAATAAACATAGATAATACGTGTTTACTTTAATAAATTAAGAAAAATATTAAAATTATACTCCCTTTGTCCCACTATAAGAGCATCTTCATTCAAATACCCCACTCCACGTACAAATTTGTGCCACCTTAGCTGCCACATCAAAAGTAAATTATATCTATTAAATAATACTTTCATTTCCCAATCATCTCTGGTATAATTATCATTATTTCAGGGCCCACTTAACTATTCACATCTAATAATTTATTCTTTATTAATAATTCTCTTTATTAATTAAAAATTATTACATTTCTTTAATTTTTAAATTATAATAAATTAAGATTTAATCTAATAAATATTTATGAATTTATATTAAATCAAATTAATTATGTTAAAAAATAAAAATTAATTTCTTAATTAGAATATTGATTTTATTTGCAACATCATGACAAATAAAATTTAAAATTTTATTGAGAAATGAAAAACGAGTACAATGTTAAAATAAATCACAATAATGCATAAAATAAAAATTGAAAACTAAATCATACATTTTTGCTAGTTTTGATAACGTTCCCAAATATGCTCAATCAAGTCCGATCGAAGTTGGTGATGCATTTTTTTATCACGTAATTCAGCCCGTCTGTTGCTGTACTCTGTAAATCCTCCGACGGGACCTTGAAATATTTCTGGAATTGTATTATTGTTGATGTTGGGTTCCTCCAACCAGTTGAATGATGTATCCCCTTCATCCTCAATTATCATGTTATGTAAAATAATACATGTATACATGATATCCTTCAAGTTGCTCTGGTACCAAAAACGTCCTGGTCCTCTAATCATTGCCCAACGAGCTTGTAAGACCCCAAATGCCCGCTCGACATCCTTTCTTGCAGCCTCTTGCATTTGCTTAAACAATGCCTTTTTTGGATAATGAGGGCATTGAAAACTCTTGACGAATGTAGCCCATTCCGGATAGATTCCATCTGTAAGATAATATCCTCTTGTATAATGTGTTCCATTCACGGTGAAGTTAATCTCTGGGGAGTTCCCTCTTAAAACATCACTAAAGAGAGGACTTTGACAAAGTACGTTGATATCATTATTGGACCCAGCAACTCCAAAAAAAGCATGTCATATCCATAAGTCAGCAGACGCTACTGCTTCAAGCATTATTGTAGGTGTTCCATGATCACCTCTAGTAAACTGTCCTTTCCAAGCAACTGGACAGTTCTTCCACTCCCAATGCATACAATCAAGACTCCCCAACACTCCAGGAAAGCCGTGTTTTTGCTCATGCATATGGAGCAAATGTTCACAATCAGCAGCAGTTGGTCATCTCAAGTATTTATCTCCAAATATATTGATTACACAACGACAAAAATTGAACAAGCACTCAATAGCGGTTGTTTCAGCAATACGCAGATACTCATCGAATTGGTCTCCAGGTCCTCCATACGCCAATTGACGGATGGCAAATGTGCATTTCAGAGAATCAAAATTTTTTAACGTTACAAATTTTTGGCTAAAATTTATTTTAAAAAAAATCGAAACTACCAACATATATATACATGTTTGTGTTCCAAATGAATTTAAAAGGTAGACAACATTGGCCCACATCTATACACTTTTCCACTAAAAAATTATAATTTAATAAAATGTGGAACCCACTTGCTCATTTCATCCACAATTGTACGGTAGCAAATACTCCCTCTGTCCAGTAAATTTATGCTCAAATGAGCTGGGCACACACATTAAGGAATATATTAAAATAATGTTACCATCTGACACACTTGCATTAAATGCTAAAAGTAGCAGCTTCTACTTAAAATTCTAATGACTCCCGCCCTGCTGTTAATACATGAAAATGGAGGGAAAACATGCAAAAAATCTGAAAATTCCCCCCAGATCATGCAAAAAGTCTGAAAAGTCACAAAAAGTTGAAATTCCCCCCAGATCAACAGTAATAAATTTTCCCACCCTTTACAAATCCACAATAAATACAAGCATTCATTGCATTCCTTCATTAGTTTACTACACAAAAATCTACACTAAATGCCATCTTACAAAAAAACTAATCTAACACCAGAGTTGAAGACCAAGGTCAGTCAACTATTGCTTGAGAATTCCATTGATGGGAAGCTGAAGAAGGGCAAAATACAGGAGATTGCTTCATCTCTAGGCATCTCCAGAAGATCTATTGCATCCATTTGGGCTGTAACAAAGCAACAAATAGTCATTAGAGAAGTTGTCACATTCAGAAAAACAAAATGGAAGAGTCATGCAGACAAGCATCAGTTGGATATTCAAAAGCTAATGAGCATACCCACTAGAAAAAGGTGTACATACAGAAGAATAGCTAAAGAAATGGAGGTAAGCAAAAGTCAAGTGGGCAATTGGGTCAAAAATGGTAAGCTCAGACCACATACTAATGCCATCAAGCCTAAGCTAACAGCTGCAAACAAGCTTGTAAGGTTAAAATTCTGTTTGAGTTCATTACATTATGATAGAGCACTTCACACTATCAAGTTCAAGCCAATGCACAACATCATTCACATAGATGAAAAATGGTTTTACATGAAACAAGAAACAGACAGATGCTACTTAGCTCCTGAAGAAGAAGATCCATACAGATCATGTCAAAGCAAGAGATTCATCACAAAATTGATGTTTATGTGTGCTGTATCTAGACCACAATATGCAGACAATGGAGATCTCATATTTGATGGTAAAATAGGGTTATTTCCCTTCACCAAAAAAGAGGCAGCAAAGAGAAACTCAAAGAATAGAAGAAGGGGCACATTGGAGACTAAACCTATTGATGCAGTCAACAAAACTGTCATAAGAGAGTGCATGATTAACAAGGTACACAATCTTACCTACTCACTATCAGTAAATTATCATCATTTAGTGATTCTAAAACTGCAAACAAACTAAATTTTCATCATCTATTTGTGGGTTACATTGTATCATCAGATTATACCAGCTATCAAAGAAAAATGGCCAGCAAATGCACCAAGGGAGATATTCATTCAACAGGACAATGCTAAGCCACATATCAACAATGACGATATTGAATTCAGGGCTGCTGCAACCTCAGATGGATTCAATATCCATCTGATTTGTCAGCCACCTAATTCCCCTGATACAAACATCAATGACTTGGGGTTTTTTAGAGCAATACAGAGTTTGCAAGTACAAACAGATTCATACAATGTGGATGATCTTGTAAACAATGTAATGAGTGCATATGAGGGACTAACACACATAACATTGAACAATGTTTTTCTTAGTTTGCAGAATTGCATGATTGAGATCATGAAATGCAAGGATCACAACAGATTCAAGACTCCACACATGTACAAAGAGAAGCTCATTAGAGAAGAAAACCTACCAGAGTGCCTACAAGTTGATGAGCTACTAGTCAAAGAATGCATTGATTACCTAAGGCAGCCTGAAAATGACATTGTTTGTGACTATGATGTGGAAAGCTTAGTGGAAGCAATGGGCTACTAGTCAAGTAGTATGAGTCAATCTTTTTGCTTATTTTTGCAGCTGTTTACAGTATAAACATTAGACATATAATGTCATGTTTAACTAGTAAACAAGTAGTATGAGTCAATCTTTTTGCAAATTGACTCTTTTTGTAAAGAATATCATGTCTAACCTCCAGGGCTTGTAAATTGACTCTTTTTGTAAGGAATATCATGTTTAATTGACTGCTTTTATAAGAAAAATCATGTTTAATTGACCATCAGCAGTGAAAGTAACCCATAAACCCTCAGATATTCAATCATCATAGGGTATTAACATTGATTTCAAATATCTTCAAAAATTTAATTGACCAACAGCAGTGCATGTAAACCAGTCTAATCGGAAAGCGACTTTGCAGCCCCTTCCTTTTTGGGAGTCCAAGTGTTAGCTGAAGTGTTGCCATCGACGAATTGCGCGCCTCCTGGGTGATTCATCAATTGGGTATACCACGTTAACCGGGATAGTTGGTATCAACTACTTCTCCGACTGATCCGAGGCAGCTAAACTCCGAAAAAAGAGGCTTTAAAGCCACGTTTACAGACCCACTCTAAGGTATCGGTCCCCAAAGTCTCGTTAGAACGCAGGATTTATTGTCTCTGAGACAAGTTCGTATGGCTACATTAGGCCTTGAGACTGTGAAATACACCTAATTCCCCTCAGATATTCAATCATCATTGGGTTTTAATACTGATTTGAGTCTCCAACTTCAAGTGGTGACATTAAATTCAGTGAAATACACCCACAAACCCTCAGATATTCAATCATCATTGGGTTTTAATACTGATTTCAGTCTCCTACTTGAAGTGGTGACATAAAATTCAGTATTGGACACCCACAAACCCTCAAATATTCAATCATCATTGGGTTTTAATACTGATTTAAATCTCCTACTTCTAGTGGTGACATTAAATTCAGTATTGAACACCTCAGATATTCAATCATTATACCAACAATGCATACATCCTCAGATATTCAATCATCATACCAACAAATGCATAAATCCTCAGATATTCAATCATCATACCAACAAATACATAAATCCTCGGATATTCAATCAATCATACCAACAGTGCACAGAAATAAACAAGAAGAACAAGATCAGAGATGACCTTCATAGAAGCCGACGAAAGGCTGGCCACCACATAACATACATATCCACAACAAATTGACGAACATCAGGGCTTGTTGGACCACAAAAATCCCCAAATATTTTGGCATAATCATCACCATATCCGACCTCAGGCACCATCGTTTCGGGTACAACAGTGTCGGAAGAAAAGTCAGTATCACAGATCGGATTAAATGAGTCGGAAGAAAGGAGTCGAGATTACCTGAATCAGTCCCGATCTCCTTGGGACTACATGAATCAAGCACCACTTCCTCAATATCTCTCGAATCGGACCCCAGCTCCTTCTCAAAAACCTTTGAATCTAACTCCATCTTCTCAACACCACATGAATCGGACCCCACCGTCTCAAAGCCACTCGAATCAGACACAACGTCATCCTCACTGGTAGATTTCTTACCATCTTGAATCGGATCCATGCAGTGAACTCACTCCAACGAGTTGTGAAAAAACGAATCGAGAGATGGAGAGATGGAGTAAAGATTTGAGTTGTGAAGAGGTGATTCGAGAGAGAGAGAGGGATGGAGTAAAGATTTGAGTTGTGATGGAGGATTCGAGAGATCGAGCGGCGGAAATTAGGGTTCGTGGAGAATGAAGAAGATGAATGAATAAGGAGAGAGTGATGAATGATTAATTTAGAAGAAGAATCGAGATAGAGAGAATAATTGAAGAGAGAGATATGAATAGTTAGGGTTTTTGGTAGTTGAGGTAATATATTTGGAGGGTTATATTATGTTAAATTAATGATGTTTTAATTGAGTTGATTTATTTAAGTTAGTGGTGGGCCATGTACAATATTTTAATAATTGTTGGAATAGTGTTTTTACTTAAAATGGAATGTGCATAAATTTCGTGGACGGACTAAAAAGGCAAGTGAGCATAAATTTCGTGGACGGAGGGAGTATTTACTACCCAACTTTCTCTCTCCACAATTGTACCTTTCCTACCAATTGTGTATCTGGGTACATTAAATGCCACATTGGATTTGTACCCAATGGTTGGAGATGCCCTAAATTGTTCATGTTGTCATTTTTGTCCGTCCCACTATATGTTGTTCATTTGTTTTTTTTACCTTTTTTGGAAACTACTAGTATTATTTTCAATATTTTTTACACTATTTTCATTACTTTTTCACTTTTCTTCATCACATCACTAATATTTTTTCACTTTTTCTATCACATCACTTATATTTTTTCACTTTTACCTTAATTCGTGTGCCCAAAAGCAACGAGCAACTTATAGCGGGACGGAGGGAGTAACATTTTATTTACTTTGATTATTAATATAACTTATTAATAGTGAAAATAAAGGGAAAAGCAAATTTTCTCTATAAAATTGGAAGAGCAAAAATTTGAATATTAGAAGGGATAACTTAAATCCAAGTTATCTTGGGGGTTAAAAATTTGGGAATAAGGCTCTTTTATCTCGGGTTACTCTTATAACCTGGAAAAATAAACCATAAAACAATCATGTTATAAATCTATATTATTTAGCATATCTATCTTTATAAGACAAAGTAAACACACCATCAATACTCATATTATTCTGTTTTAGTTAGGGATGGGTGGGGCCGGGGGGGATGGAGGGCCAATCCCCATCCCCGTTCCCGCGGTCGCTGGGAATCCCCGTCCCCCCGAACTTCGCGGGAAAAATTTTATCCTCATCCCCGCCCCGCCAGGAAACCCGTCCCCGCGGGGAATCCCCGATCCCCGTATAATATTTTAATTTTATTTATTTATTATTTTTTAATAATTATTATTAATAAATATAAATACAAAATTACAAAATGTACTGATATTTTTAAAACAAATAGTTATAATCCAAAATAGAAATTAAAAAAATGTTTAAAATACAAAATACAAATTTAAATTATGTATATAATACAAAATATTAATATAAAATATGTATAAAATTCAAAATACAAATTTAAAATCTAAAAAATATATTAATTACTTATATTTTATGCATTATATATATAATTTATTCATATATATAAATATATATTTATATGTATAAAAAGTGGACGGGACCCCGCGGAGAAAGGGGTGGGGATCCCCGCGGGGCGGGGAATACAATCCCCGTCCCCGCCCCGCCCCGCCCTGCCCCCGCCTTCGGGGCAAAAAAATTCCCCATCCCCATCCCCGCTATCACCGGGGATTTCCCGCCCCGCTGCCAAGCTTAGCTTTAGTGTAGCAGACAGATTTTAAAAAAAAAATTAATAAAAAATCAGATAAAATAGGAATCAGATTGATGGATGGAGAGAGTATAAGTATTCTGTGAATTGTAGTCCAAATATATTTTTGTATTTATGTGTAAAGTGACTTTTGTTTTAGCAAGGAAGATTCTTATATTGGTCCAAACTATTTTACAACATTAAAGGTTAGAGTAATTTTTTTTTAACATATGTGCCTAAATTAGCACTTTTAATTAATCTATCGTATTAGAGTTAAGTACCTATTTTCAACTTCTACTAAAAATGTAAAAATACTTACATTTCACACGGTTTAAGGAAAATATATTTTTTAAATAAAGTAGTAGTGTATGGGTAAATGTGTGGAAAGTTTTGTGAGTGTGCACGCAAATCGATATTTCCCTTTTATGTAGTGTGTAAATTAGTTTGGGACAACCCAAAATAGAAAGTGTGCAAATTGATCTGGGACGGAGAGAGTAGTTTTTAAATCGTAAGTCCTAATTTTTTCAAAAAAAAAGTATTTTTTAATATTTAGTAGTGATTAAAAACATACTCTAACTAAGCTCACTCTACTAAGAGCTAGAATTAGAGTACCCTATGCTACCCTACGACATGACTAGACGGACACATGCTTGAGTACATCAGTATTATATGCTAAAATATGTTTAAATCATCAAAACGAAATATATTTATTAATTGGACTCTGACAATGACCTACAAGTTTGCCGAAAATAATCTAGTTGAGGCAAAAAAGAGAGAGAGGGGTTGATTGGTATTTAAGATTTTAATTTTATTAATAATATTTATTTAATATAGTAATTAATTTAATTTTAAAATATTAATTTAATTTGGATCCTACTTTAATATGTTATAATTTAAAAAAAATAGACTTAGATTGCGATTTTTTTCTCTAACAAATAAGGCCTAAGGGGGTGTTTGATAGGTTATACAAAGGTCATATTACACATTTTTATTTTGATTTAAACATATTTGGTAGACCATATAATTTTAACATGGATTCATTTTTTATCTCATTGACCCCGGTAGAAGAGAGTCCATATTACATGACTTCCACTGTAGTCTTTTTATGAGTATATTATGGGATCAACTTAGAGTAAAATAATTATTTATGAGTAATAATAAAATTATAATGTCTACAAAATATATATGTATATTTTTTATGGACGGACGAATAAAAAAAGTGTATATAATTTTAGTGAATGGAGTAATAATTTTATATTTCTATTCTCATTAAAAAAATTCAAAAAGTGCTCCTAAGATGTGAGTGGAGTTCTTAATTAGTGAGTCTAGTATTTAGGGCTACAAAGTACCCCTCAACAGTACTCATAGTTACAAGAACAAAAATTATTACTCATAACTACAAATATTTTGTATGCATCAAGACTTTGTAATTTCAATGATACTAGATTACAAACTTACTTGACAGCGTCTCAACAAAAGAATGAATTGAAGACGCATTAAACTGAAAAAATGAGTTAAATAATTAACTTTGTTGTCGTTAGAATGTCACAATTATTTGAGAAGCAACTAAATTATGTATCCTTAGAATTGTATTCATCAGTTACAACGTACAACTCAATTTTTTTTTTTAATATTATTAGTTATTTTTATTGAATATTTAGAGTTATTTTTGGTGAACAGTAAAAGTCAGTGCACGACGGACTTGCTCAATTTACTTTTTATGGGCAAATCAATATTAAATCAATAAATTAAGGACTCATTTGGTTCGTTAGATAATTTAAGATAAATTAAATTATCTTATTTAATTTGATGTTTGGTTTGATGGACAAAAGTCCAAAATTAAAATTCAATTATCTTATGAATGAAAGATAGTATTATCTTAGAGAAGAGATATGATAATAATCCATTGTGTTTATCTTTACTAAAATACTCCTCTTATATTGGAGATGAAAAACATAATTCACTTTATTTTTGTCTATGACATGGAGGGCAAAATTGTCAATTTGTATACTTTTTTTTATTATTAATCTTACAATCCAAACATTCAAAAATGAAATTATCTTAAATTACTAATTATCTTAATCCATGAATCCAAATATACTATTTAACTCACAAATAACAATCTTTAGATTATAATATTGTCTAATCTATCTTGAATTATTTATCTTGTCCATTAAACCAAACACAACTAAAGTTCTAATAATCCACATGAATCATATCCCAAGACTAATAGGGGAAAAAAAAACAAGATCACTGAATGATTTCCTGCAAAATAATATAATACCACAAATCCTATATGATGACGTGATTATTAATCATTACAGAAACATAGATCCTTCAAAGTTTATTACACAACATAATATGGTCATTATTTAGAGCTACATAACCTGACCATTAATTTTCAAGGCATGATAAAAACTCCTGTATATTTCACTGCTACAAACATATATATATGTCTTATTAATTCTTACTGATTCAGAGGGTTGTAGATTGCCGGGAGCAGGGGAGACGAGAACGATCCGGTGGTCCAGGGGTAGCCAAATTCTTGATCGGAGTACACATCACCGTTGATTCCATCAAAACAGAACATGTTCAGATTTTGTGAATCGGGATAGAGCGATGGAAGCTTGTGTATCTGTGGAAGAATATCGTCCTGGATTTTGATCCTCTTTGAAGCTCGGAATTCGTCTCTGGATGTTATTTCTTCGGAATCTGATTCAAATTCCTTCCCATTTGATTGATCCGATTCTTCTTCTTCTTCTTCTTCTTCACTGAGAGATGGCAGCGATAAAACTGGAGAATACTGCTTCATCATCATGGGCTTGTTTGCAGGTGACCAGTTCTTAAATTCCTCCATAATTTTGTCGAGAAATCTTCCTTGTGCTTCGATTTTCATCTTCAAGTTTTTCTGAACCTGCAGAAATTTTGGAAATTTCCCAGTTTCACAGTCGCATCAGCAAGTCATGTATTGAATTACAAATTTGAAGAGTTATAATTGAAAAGACGTGAACATATCATAATTTATTTCGCAATTAACACCATCAAATTCACTGATAAATGACTTAACCTCAAGCTGATCGCTCAACCGTCTTTGTGCTTCCATTTGAATAAGCAATGCTTCATTTAGCTGCACACCCCTATACATATTATGAAAACATACATAAAGATTGCAGAACCGGAAGGAAATCTAGATTTATATAATAAAGAAGATTCAATATAATCTTGGACCAACTCACGCAAGGGCACCGAAATTTGGAAGCATTTCTGAGACGCTTCTTTCAATCTTGCCTTCTGCATGTTACAAAACAGAGTATTCTAATAAGTCAGGACAAAGTTGGTATACAAAATGGTAAGTAGAGATGAAGAGTTCATTTACTTGTGTGGTCTTCTTCACGAGTAAATACCGACATCCTGTATTTCTGTAGGAAAGAGAAAACGTATAAGTGGCAGCACAAGAATCTTTAGAGAGAGAGAGACAGAGACAGAGAACCTGTAAGTGACTCTTCACATGAAAGATGGTCAATCCAGGGATCGCCATAGCCCTCAGAATACCTTTTGGAGTTGCTCCTGTGGGAATGAACGAGAGCAATAGAGAAGCAAAAACACAAATTTAGCATAACTACATAAAGATTCAATCTTGTGTTTAGCATCTATTGATCAAATTTCACTTACTATCTGGGCCTCCAATCTGATTGACAGATTTTTCAAACAACGCATGCAGTTCTTTCGTCCATTTCAGCCTCTCCTTGGGCGAACCATTAGCCCGAGTTGCACCCATGATGACTTTGCAACCCTGCTGGGCAATGGCATGAGAGAATATTAGTCAATTTAAAAGGGTTGCTAAATAGACAAAACATTAATACAAAAAGGATATTTACAGGAAAATACAATTGATATGAACTATGCTTTTCTAAATGTGAAAGATACTGAAAGATAGCTGCAATCTCAAGAACAAACTCAATAAGATAAAAAAGAGTTCCAACCTAATCAAATCCAACATCAGACTTCTCTTGTTTGTATCACCTGGTGAAGAAACCCAAACATACAAAATGACAACCAGCAGAGAAATAAAGACAGCTAAAACCAAATACAAGATTCTACCAATATCCAAAAAATATACCAAAAACAAATAACTAATACACGCCAAATAAGAAATGTGATCACGAATTTAGTAAGATAGATAAGTAGGAAGAATAAAAGCAAATATTTTGAGTCGAAAGAGAACATAAAGTTAATGATACATCATTGGCATGGCACCACAGCCATATAATGTCATAGCATCTGAATGAATCAGAATCCTATATATAAGCTATAACAACAGAACAAACAAGAAGTAAATACAGCACAAGCAAAAAAAAAAAAGGACGGGCTTTATCCCCTTCAGAACGAACTGTTTTAAACTACAGAAAATTGAAAAGCAATATTGTTATGCTACTTTGTCAGGCACTGAATAAACAGCATCAATCATCCACTACTGCCTGCTTCGTTTTGTGCAAGAAGGGCATTTGTATTGCTTGATGCTCTCAGCTTTTGCAGGGGTTATCTTGACGCATTTTCCATGGTACCATCGCTCACAGATGTCACAGCCAATCCAGAACTCATCAGCGTTGTAATTTCCACCGCAGCTTCCACATTGTGCTTCACTATGTTCATCTTCGTCATCTTCATAACTTTCTTCAGCGAGCTTCGGGTTACTTTTGGGTTGGCCATCAATAGATCTCTGCAAACAAAGACAACATTTAGCACAAATCACTCGTAAAAAGTTGAATGCGAATGAAGCTAATTTTTAACTGTTTGATCTCATGCTAAATTAGTAAAGTTCAATGTAACATTGAAACTGTATACACTCGACATTATGTTGTGAGGTTGGATAGATACAATCAAAGGGAAAGATATATTAATATCAAAAAATTTAATCTCGAGGCGTTTGACCTTTGTGCCACCACGAGATTTGCTTCCGCTGTCTGCATTTGGCTTGTCTTTTACAGGCTTTCTCTCTGTTACCACTTCAAAGACTGTTGGCAATTCATTTATCAAGCTGAACAGGCGCTTCCTGCATGTTCAGTCAACATATTATGCGCAGCCAGAGAGTTTCATTATAAGAAGTTACGTATAGTTATGTATATATGCTGTTCCTTCTTCCAGCTCACAGATACTAGCAAAAATTGAATGTTATAAAAAAACAGAATAGAGGGAAGTAATATGCAATCATAAGGAGTTAAATGACATTAGACATTAAGCAGGAAACAGATTTTAAAAATTTGTGATCCCTCCAGAAAATATTTTTACATGTTTCAGTAAAGTCGTAACGCAAATTGGATATAGACGTACGATAATGTTCTTTTTTGGTTTTAAGTGGTTTTGATAATAACCAGTTTTGAAATTTAGGGAGCTTTGAAATTCGTATAAATAGTAAGTAGGGTGTTTGTTATTTGGTTTTTGAGTTAGTGTTATAGTAGGTGGATAGTGTGGTGGTGATGATTTTTCAGGTTGGTTTTCGAAATTCCAAATTAGAACTGGTTTTAAATTTCAAAATCCAAATCCTGGTTTTTAAACCAAAAAGGAACATCCCCTTAGGATTGGGACTACAAAACCAAATTTGAGATTTCGAAATCCTGTCTACTTCGAGATTTTAGAATCCAGTTTTTAAAAATTCAATACATCTACCCATGCAAATACTTATAAAGTATAAACCCTACAAATACCATGTTTTCTCAACCGCACTCCCTCCAGTAACTCATTAATATGCAAATATTTATTTTATTTTATTATCGCTCCTCTTTTTATGTATAATTTTTAATACTTTTTCTTCACTTCTACAACTTCCAATAAAACACAAAAATCATTAAACAATCATTCAATTATTACAGTTACAATTACAATCAACAATAATATAGTAACACATCATCACATTAAGTTAAACAATACCCACATAAACCTCAAAACAAACACACATCATCCACTAAATCCCAAATTGTATGGTTTATAATCTCTAGAGGGAAAGGGTGAAAGTCAATATACAACTCCTAATTTTTACACACTGTGACAAACGTGGGAAACTGTATCCCAGATTCATTGTGCAACCTCTATAAAAAAATTGAGAAGCGCTAATGAATGTACCCATAGTAAAACCATAGCCTGTAAATTTGAAGAATGTAGGAATTTAATTTTTACCTTTCATTGCGATTCAACTTGGCTCCAAGGTAAAAAGAGACCGAGAGCAACCAGCAATCACTGTGCACAGCAATTAATGAAAGCCAATCTCTTCGGTTCATCCCATCCCTGGCAAAGTTGATTCCGAGTGCTGGCTCTGGGAGCTCAGGTGGTACTTCCTCAGCTGGGAGATTCACTTCCCAAGTTTCATTTGGGTGTCCATACAGACACAAATTCTCCTTCTCTACAATAAGTTAAATAGAGAAACCAAACATAATTGACCCGAGAAATGAAACATTAGAAAGAAGTCAAATACCATTTAAGCATATGTTAGACAATCAAGCATTGAAGCCAGAAGTCCACCCAAATAGCTCAAGAGTGGAAGATTGACGCCACTTAAGTACCCGATCCACAAGTGCTTGTGGATTTAATGTGGGATCATAACAATCGACCACTCTTGAGAACCGGACGTCCATAGATGGCTCACACTCTGGGAGCCTTTCACAGCAACCCAGGCAGACCTGCGCAGCTTGGTTCCTGGTGCCGTGCGGCCCTCTCCCAGACATTCAAGCCCTAACTCCACTAAAATCTAGCTCAAGAGTGGAGGATTGACTCCCACTTCAGTACCCAACCCACAATTTCTTGTGGATTTAATCTAGTATTGCAAAAGCATATGATGGGACAATGAACCGTGTTGCAAATTTTGTTTAATTAATAATGGCATTAAGGAAGAGCAAAATTACATGTTTCACTCAGATTGTCAAGAAACTAATTTGAGCCAAGTTTTGTTTAAAAAAACAGAACTATGTGTAAAAAGAGTTGCTGAAAGTGACAACTTTATTACCAAAAGTTACCCCCACCTACGAAAATTCACTCCACCAAGCAAACATCCACGCATCATAAGGATCTAATTCAATATCAAAATCTTTCTTATCAACAAATCAAAAGAAATAGCAAAGCTATGCAGCAGATATTCTTCCTTCTCATTTCCACCTAAGCCAAATAGCTAGAAAGACCACCAATAAGAACAGCTAAAAATCTGACAACGAATGAGGATAAAAGCAGCAATGACATCCAATCAAAAACCTAGAAAAACAGCGGCGACCTTTCTGTATTCTTGACTCTTATTTACCCAAAAACATTGAAAAGCAACAAATTCCCATTTCACATATCGCTTTACCAAATCGCACCAAAGTCAAAAAAAAAAAAAAAATTACATACAAAAAATAAAAAAAGTAAAATGAAATTAAGTTTCACAAATTCAATTAAACTACAGATGAACTAAAATAAAATTACCTGGATCACAAAGGCCATAAAATTCATCCACATCTGGAGAAAGAAAAAAAAAAGACAAATAAATAAAACAGAAATCATCACACCCGTTGACAGGTTCATCAAAAATTCCCCACAAGTTCGCTTTTTTATGGTAATTGTACAGAAAAGTACCATAAGTTAGAGCACGAACGATCCCAGCACGACGAGCACTGTAATCTTTGAAGATCTCCTCTACAGTTCGAGGACTCGAAAAAACTGACGTCATTTATGAATACAAACTGCGAGATCTAGAATTTATTGAGCAAGTAGTAGCAATTCACCTAAAGAAATTGAAAGAATTGGATGAAATCGGAGAGAGAACAGGGGATGAGAGTTGAGTGTGCATGAAACGGTGGAATCAGAAAACAGGGACAGGTGAAAGGGGAAGAAAGCGGACGACGTCGTTTTAACGCTTCGGTGATGACATTGGAGTTCGACCCTCTAGCTCCGCTTTTATTTTAATTCCATTTTATTTTTATTAGTAATAAAGAAATGTAAAGCAATTTTTGGAAATAAATGTTCGTTTTAAGTTTTCTTCCTTTTTTTTTAAAGGGAATGTACTTTTATTAGTTGTTTTTCTTTTATTTTATTGAGTGATATTTGTATGTATTGAAGTGCATATGGATATGTATTTGAATTTTAAAAGAATATCTCAAATAATAATTAGTAATACTCTATTTTAAAAAATAATTAATAATATCTCAAATACAAAAGAAAATATAATTCAACGTGTTTTAACAATATTTTAAGAAGTAATCAATAATATCTCAATTAGAAAAAGAACACACATATACACAAAGTTCGGTGTGTTAATATGTGTGTTGAAAAAAATCAAATTATCATTGAGTTTAAAATTCAAGTGCATAGTATGTATCCAAATACACTAAAAATCTGTCTATTTATGTTATCTAGATCATTTTTAGAACCCTCCTAAGCAGGATCCTAACCCACTTGAATCACACATTCAAGTGTCTGCACTTGTATAATCTAAGAGTCAAAATCAGCTAGGAAATTATGGGCATGTTTGCAACCCCTTAAAAAGGGGCAGAATCACTTCTGAATTTTAGAATTTGTGAGAATGATGTTTTTAGAAAAAAATGATTCTATTCCTTTTTAAGCGTTTGCAAACATGCTCTATGGCTTGTATGTATCTTTTAATGAGTAATGTATATATTCATCTCATGAATATTCTAGAAAAATTATATAAGTAGCATTAATAATTAAATTTTTTTAAATTATATTTATAGTTGACAATTTGAGTGCATCCAATCTAAAAATAAGTATATGTCCAAAAAAATTCTGAATTTATATGATTGGCCCGTTCTGCCATAAATGCCTCCATATTCTGGTGAGTATGATTTGACAATAGGTTTGAGTCAATGGTTGAAAAACTTCCCCTTCATTCGCGTAGAAATTACGGAACTACGAGCCTGATTGAAGTGAAGAGATCTGAATTCCTATTGGTGATGGATTCAAGAAGGAGGGGGTAAGCACGAAATTGTGTGTATATAAGACAAATTGTGTGGTTAAACTGGCAAGCGAACAAAAAAGTCCTTTTTGATCCGATAGGATCCTATCTCGATTTTTCTTTTGCTAGGCCCATAATGAAAAAACTCAATTTCTTGCGATTACGAGGTTTATTCGAATATGAAATCCAATCTTGAAAATACAGCATCCCACTTTTTTTTTACTATACAGGACTTCGATACATTTCGAAATTGAAAAAGTAAATAAATACGAAACATATAAAATGTCGTTAATCCTGTCGTGGCCCAAGCTATTATTGCGAAAATCGGCAAAAACAACCAATTATCATTAAGAATTCATCTTTTGACCAAAAACAACCAAGCGGTGGTGACTCAACCTATGTGTTGTCGTTTTCACCATGAATAATTGGGTATAAGTTATGGCTACAAGGGAACAACAGACATAATAAAATGAACAAAGTAAACAACACATCAATTGAGAGCCCTTTTTTGAATATGATTGTGTGTGTGTTCTTCAAGAATTCTTATTCTAGTACCGTATTATTGTATATATGAGTGTTGTGAGTGAAAGAGAGTTTACAATGTGGGGGAGGTCATCTATAAATAGAGGACTAACCTTAAAAGGCTAACTATAAAATTGTCTACACTCTTGTACTTTGATATCTTTTTCGATGTTTACCTTCGATCTTATCGGATCTGTATTTGATCTCTTTTGAGAATAAAACATAAGTTTCGGTGAACTCCCATTTAGTGATAAGATTCAAACATATTAAGAGACCTACTGCAATCTGGGTTATTTAATGGACATATTGGATCTAGCCAAAATTGTGCCAACCTCGAATATTTATGTTAGAATAATATGTAGTTTATATTACTCAATGTACTCATGTAGTTATAAATTCTAACCTGTAAAATCAATTGCCTCAACAATTATATCATCGTTCAACCCCCTAAACCCTAAATTGTCTTATAAAAATGAGCTAGGGGTCGTAAATTATACAATGTGTTAGGGTTATACTATTTGAATATGTTGTTATCTTACACAGATTTGTTAGCATTGTTGCTATGTTAGCTTAGAAGTCCAAACTTAAACCCTAATGTTGTCTTGTAAAAATGAGATAGGGGTCGTAAATTATAAAATATATAGTGATTGTACTAGTTAAATATGTTTCTGGTTGAATTTCCTAATTCTTCAAAATTACAAAATGAATCTCCAAGGGATTCAAAAAATCGTTGAAATTGTAAGTTAGAGCGAAAATTTTTACCTAATGCGATCTAAATTTCTTTTCAATTATTTTGGAGTGATTTAGCACGTTTGTGTTATTATTTATGTGAATTTTCAATATTATTTGTGCATTTTCACATTTCACTATGAGTTTTTTATTTTATTTTATATGATGGCTCGAGTATAAAGGGTCAAATTTAAATTGATACTCATAATTTTTGGTTGTTGTGTGTGTTATATGTATAATACCACTCTTATATATTTTATGTTGCATGTATCTTTAAAAGCATTTGTATTTTGATTAGCATCATATAAAATGAAGAATTAAGGGTCATTTACGTATTGATTAAAAAAAATTACTATATTTACAAATTGGTTCAAAAAATTTGCACGGAAGTTTTTTTTTTTTTTTCACGGGACCAATATGTAATTTTTGTCAATTTCTTGAACCATATTGTACTTTTTCCAAAAATAAATACTTTTTGTCAATCTGTTCACGAGCATTAAGTCGAATACCACTAAGCTCAAGTTCGGCTCGATAAAATAATCGAACCCGAACTCGAGCTCAAGCTCGGCTCTTAAAATTTGACAAACAAACTTAAATAAATATTTTTCAAATTGGGACCCGAATAATTCGCAAACGACTTAACTAATTTACATCTCCACGTGCACTCAACTTAGGCAAGGAGGTGCGTGGGGCTGAATGTCTAATTCATAGGCTTTTCTTTTTATAAGTAGGAGGCTTATGAAAGAATATAATAATGAATTAACATCTAGCAAAGTTATGTTCGATTAAAAAACTAAAATTATATATTCTTTAAACCAAATACACATTAGTGGATAGTGGATTATAAATCCCTCAAATTAATTATTCTTGGACTGAATATTGAGTATTAAAAAAAATTGTGATAATAAAATGAGCATAATAGATGATAATTATTAAAGACTCAAAATATATAATCATAAATAATCACATGTTCAATTGTGGACGCAAAATTTTATGCTCAATGTGAACGTAATAGTGATACAAAACTAGGATAATTTAATTAATTGCTTAAATTTTTTTATGTGTCATTATCAATTCACGGTGGACATATAAATTTATACTCACTAGTGTAAACATGTGATTATTTCCTTATTAATATTTACTTCATTATGATTAATTATATTCCCTCATATAACCATTTATCCTCAATCATTTTACTAGGAAAAATATCCTTTGAAATTTATTCAACCATATAAAACTAGGTTCATTTAGTAATACTAATTACATTAATTAATGTAATAATAGCATAAACTACTCTTACAAATTAATACCATATCATTTTACACGCTAAACAGTGCAATGAATATGATTGTATTTGATAGTACAATTTCATATTCCTCCATCAACAATAATTTTTTTATCATTTTTATTTCAAAACTAGAGCAACATACCCAACAATATAATCACCATCGAGAGACAGCTCTTATGATCCCTTCCATTGCTTTGCAGGGGGGCAAAGAGAAAAGTGCTTTTATCATTATCATTCCCAAATTTTAAACCAAGCATTATCACAATTATCTCTTCTTATATTTTGATATATTTAAATCACAATTTAGATCATCTAATTATTACTGACACCCAACAATCATGTAATAATCTTTTTTTTTTTTTTTAACTCTTACATATTAATAATCATCAAAATTTCAAAACAAAACGCACATCACTACTACGTATCATTTATTCATCAAGATTTCAAAATCCATTTTCAAAATTCACTATAAATCGAAATCAAACATGATCACGTGTGCTGAGACTCCACCAAATATCACGAGGCAGATATGGTTGGGCTAACCAACCTGCTACTTTTCAACTACCAACACTTGAGGTCGAGCTACGTTTTATACGGAGACGAAGACAAAAACTTACGTGAAGACAAATTAATATTCACTCCCTATCAAAATGATAACGAGTTATGTTCAATTCATACCTCATTTAATTGTCTCATGTCATGAGACGGTCTCACACGAGACTAACACTTACCAAAATCCCTAAAATATATCAACATTACTGTGTTTTAATTGAGGAAATGCCATCTACTTCCTGTCGGAAAACTTAAAACTAATTTTATTCCAAGGAAGGCACCTCGAAAAAATGTAATGCAAATCAAGATATGTGCCCGAGTGACAAGTACTCATGAGATACAGACAACATGAATACATGATTCAATCCCCAGTAGTCCAGTACAAACGTATTTCAGTGGAAATTTATCCCATCGAACCTGCCTTGCCGGGAATTTCTTCCCACATCACACAAGTTTTATCAACTTGGCTATATACGCCGTCGGGCTTAAAACCATCGGGACCATTAACGCTCATGCGTACAAAAATTTTAAACTACTTGTACCCTCAAAAAAGGCAATAAAGTGGTGTAAATAGTAACTCTATGGATATTAATAGCGACCTCCTCTTTTTTGTTGGTTTCATAATTGTGCCCTATACCTGTCTGACCTTTTATGATACTGTCTACTTCTACAAACATGACATGTTTCCTCAGCCAACAGAAAGAGCAACAAATTACTTCTATATCAATGTTTTAAAAGGCACAAGACGCTAATCAGCCCCACAAGTGCTCTAGGCAGGACCAATTTGGGAAATTTGAGGGCCAAACAGGGACCCAATGCCTGAATCGGGCCTCATGGAAAGCTGCCTGATACCAAAGGATAGTTACCTCTCTGTATTATCTTGACACCATAAACAGAGTTGCCTAAATGGGGTATGGCAGGGCAGCTTGGGGGAAAATATGTAGAGGCAGTAAATACGGACACTATGCCTAAGTCAACGTAAGCGGGACCTTCTCTGGCTCGTACCAAAAGAGACACTTCTCAGTATATAATCTTGAAAGTACGGAACTTGACAATGCTCGACTTATTTGACCTGAAATCATCTAATAATGGCTTCCACAAGCAAAGAGCAAGAAAACAGAAACATGTGAATGGTTTCAACAAGGAACATACACACAGAGATCAAGATAAGAAGCATGCTGAGTGTGCGTCAATTAGAGTCAATCAAGGCCCAATGATGGCAAAGCAGATCAAATAAATTAGGAAAACGAAGCAAGTTCATATATAAGCATCTGAGAGAGAGAAAAAACCTAAACAATTCTTTTCAAAAGAAACTGTGGTTCTGATTCAGGATAACACAAACCAGGAAAAAAAGGACAATCTTACAATGGTAGATTGCTTCACCTTCACGAAGTTGTCAACAGTCGCTTAATGCCAGTTTTCTGCTCGGCAGTAAGCCTGCTAGGAAACTTAATGTTGAACTTGATACGTAAATTTCCCTTTTTGCCTGGTTCTTTGGGAATCGGCATTCCTTCCCCTTTAACAACTTCTTCGTAGGTGGGACCAACAATGCTGTTTATTGGTATTGTTAGATTTCTACCATCAAGGGTAGTCACTTGAGCAGTACATCCAGTGAGAGCTTCAACCAAAGAGATCTTCTGGGTGACGATCAGATCATTACCATCCCTTTTGAACACGCTATGAGGCTTTTCATCGATAATGAAAACTAGGTCAGCGGGTATGATTCCTGGTTGTTCATTTCCCTTCTCTGGGAAGGTTATTTTTGTTCCCTTCTTCCACCCGGGCTTAATTTCAATGGTAAGGATTTCCTCCATGGTGCTTCTCCTGTCAAGGAATAATGCAAAATGAGTTGAAATAAGTATTCTTTCTCCAGTATATATATAAACTGATAATTATACTGAATCACCGGAGTGACAAGTCAATAACATGTATTCTCATTTATATTAAAGTACAACATGTCCATTTAATGCAATTATATGTTATGTATCTAGTAATATTTGGTAGGCCACCAATCTGATCCATAAATAGCGCTGGTCTTATACCTAGTAGCAAAATCATGAGATGTTTTATCAGTCTCAAGCATAGTTATTAAGGCTCCAAGGCGCACCTAGGCGAGCGCCTTTTGTACATTGAGACAAAAACCAATAAATACATTGCATAAGTATAAATTAAACATATTAGCATGTAAATAACAATTAGATTAAAGTCCAAAACCACATAAATGACTCAAATTAAAGACATAAGTTTAGATAACAACTAACAAGCTTCATAGTAAACCATAAGTATTCAAATAAAAAGCACACAAATAACAAATTAATCATCCTCATTATCATATTCATCCTCTACCCTCTTTCCCTTTCCCTTTTCCCTTTGGCTCCTTTCCCTTCTCCATCCCGGATCATTTGATGGGTAGGTTGTATTACTACCACTTTCCTCCATTTCAATAGATGAACTTGTAAAATCTGAAAAAAAAACACACCCTAAATTGAATAAAGAAATGCATTAATAATATGAGTGTAGTCATTAAGTTCAATTAAAAAAATTCAAATTTAAACAAGAAATTAATTAAAAAAAATACCTGGCATTGGGCGGCACTGGGTGGCGGTTGGCGGCAGTTGGCAGTGGTTGGCATTGGCGGCAGCGCAGTGCTGGACAGCGGCTGGGCAATGCTGGGAGTTGGAGGCAGATGGGTGGGCAAGGGAAAGTGGGTGGTGGGAAGTTATGTTTTGACTCCAAACCCTAGTTCTTATTAATACGTAGAGAAGTGTGTTTTAAGAAACACTTCTACTGTTCATAAAATATATAAAAAAAATTACAAAAAAAATGTCAATACACATGCGCCCGCCTTACAGATCTGAGGAGCTTTTCACTGCGCCCCTTGCGCCTTGCGCCTTAGGCGCGCCTTTAATAACTATGGTCTCAAGTATATAATTGTTCTTTAGTCAGTATATATACATCCGGTAACATATATTCCTTCATAAAGTGTGTTGAGTTGTTCACCATGGGTTGAATTACACATTTTAAATTGTAGGCTACTAGTCATAATGTTTCTGTTAGTATAAGAAATGAGCGACATTATAATAGTTACTCCCTCATCCCACAAAAACTTGCACACTTATTAAAAAGAAGACAGTTTTTAAAGAAGTGAAATATGAGTAATATGTATATATTTTTGTGAGTCGCACACAAATCAATGTTTCCTTTTTTTGGAGTGTGAGTTTTTGTGGAACAGATCGAAAAAATAAAAAGTGTGCAAGTTTCCCCAGGACAGAGTTAGTATTAGTTACTTGGCTTATTGATAAAAATATTATTTCAAGGAAAAATGCATCTATATATGGGCTACCATGAACGAAATAATTAAATATGAAAAGCAGTAAACATTAAGAAGTTTTCGGCATTTCAAGGAATTTCGGCGTTCCTAATATACAGAAGACAGCACGGAGAAGTGATCATGTTTGATACAAAAGTTTTACACACTTCATTTCACATAGAGTTTCAGTGACTAAAACAATAAAGCAACGAAAACATACTTATACCGAAACCTAAACAAATATCCAGCACCATCTTCACCAAGATTATATATTCCATAAAGAAAATGTGCTTGCATAAAAAACTCAGACAGAGTTACTTCAGGAAAAGTAGACTTCTGAGCCTTTAGGTTTCAATGCTTAACAGTCAGACCATAGTACCCTTGACATCAGAACACAATGAGACCATCATGTTGACATATTCAAAAGGGTTGAAGATGGTAAGCTCTAAAACAACAATTTTCACTAAATGATTATATTTCCATGAGAACACAAGATACTCCAAGAAGCCCGTTTGTAGAGAAAAAAATGTTAGGCAGAAGTTCTGTAAAAGCTAGAAATACAAGGCCAATCCCAGCGTACGGCAGTGTCATGTGTGCATGTCAGAGAGGTTGTGAGACGAAATCCAAATTATATGTATTTCACATATTTACATATTATGACATCTCTACTAGCCAATTAGCAATTTGATTCAACTAACTTATGAATTTTGATCTATCTCATGTTAGACACCCACAGATGAGTGCCTCAAATGAAATTTCGGACCAGTTAAGTAATATTTATATATTATGACAAAACACATAGCAAGAAAGTCAAACGTGTAATCTGTTCCATATGTATACAATCATCAAATAAAAACATCATAGAAGCACTAACCATATGCAGAATCCAACATGTAGGAAGTCAGCAACATAAAAAGATTTTAACCAGATATATTAGTAGTACTAGTACCCGACCTTCAGTATCAGCTAGCTAAATTTTAAGTATAATTCGTTTTCTACTCATGATCAGAATTTTTTTTCCAACAAATGCAGTAAGATCTACTGAAGAAGAAATCTTGATGCATGTGGAAGAAGCAACTTTGCCAACGAGTTTGTGATTGAGTACTTGATTTTGCAAGAATACGGTATTTGGTGCAAGAAATCTTATAAAGAAACAAGTCTAATTTTCCATGCATATATCTTTCTAGGCTAGACAGATAACACCATTCACTATTCAATTGGCATTGTTGTTGCGGGACATGCAGAAGAAAAGACAAATAATACGGAAAAGTATCGGAGGTCTCAAGTCAACATTTGAAGGTGGGTATAAAAAAAAGAAAAGGAAGCAAAAAAAGAAAAAGCAAAGACCTTTCTAGGAAGAATGTTGCAACACGTGGAAGTAACGATATCCCGAACTACTGAGAAAGTTACCAAAACAAGAAAGGAAGATTATCTTCCAACAACTACAACTCCATCAGTTCGACACGTGTGAAAGTGTCAACAATGACATCTTGCACCCAGCCAAGACCGACACTTTAAGTGATAAAATAACTAATCACGTATTCAAGTTGTCAATCTCACACATAAAATATCCAAATTTGCTACAGATACTACCAATTTATCAGTAGATATACTACATCATTCCATTAAATGTACACTCGCGAAGCCACGTAGATCCTTTGTCATTCCATTACATCCAGGTGTCGTTATTCATCTTAAAGTAATATCATCAAACCTACGAAACAAGAGTGATTCTCTTCTAGCTATTATGACTCCAAAAGCTAATGCATCAGCACACCAGCTCGAATGATGAAGTGTCAGCATTCAACAATAGCACCCTCCACCCAAACAATACCATTTACAAGTAAAACATCGCCTAATCAAGTCAGAATCACCAAATTTCCAATTTTGCTACTGATAATAATTTAAAGCAAGATAAATTTCATCATAAGAAACTAATTCCAATAATTCAATTCAAACACTCATAATCAAATCAGTGAACAAACAAAACAGTAAATAGAGATAGAGACTTTACCCACTGGTCTCCATAACATCCCGTGAAATTTTCATCTTTTTAGTAGTTCCCTTATAAAGATCCTCCAAGCTACAAGGCAAATTCCGTTCGATCGGCGCCGCCTTCCTCTGAACACCTCCAGAGCCCCCTTCCCCGCCTGAAGCTGCATTCCTCAACGAAGCCAAAATATCATCCCCCCCATACATGCCCCTCGGAAAATTCGGACCACCCATTCTAAACCCGCCTCCCGCATCCCCCATCCCTCCTCCAAACGGGCTCGTGAACCCAAAAATCTCCGAAAAAATGTCCTCGGGGCTGCGGGGATTAAACCGGAATGTGTGCGCACCTCCGTCCCGCATACCTGAAAATCCACCGGCATCGGGCGGCGGCACCTGCCCCTTCAGACCCTCCTCACCGAACTGATCATACACAGCCCTCTTTTGCGGATCACTTAAAACCTGCATTAAATTAAAACCCCCAAATCACAAGCGTATCAATAAAATTAAAAGGGATATCAGGAATAATTACGTCGTAGGCCTCAGAGATTTGCTTGAATTTAGCTTCGGCTTCTTTCTTGTTGTTAGGGTTTTTATCGGGGTGCCATTTCATGGCGAGTTTCCGGTAGGCCTTCTTGAGGTCGTCGTCCTTGGCGGAGCGGTCCACCTGAAGTAATTTGTAGTAGTCCACACCCATGCTTTTCTCAGCTGCGAATCTTCCACAACCTCCACCTTCGCTCCTCTTTGGCTTCGTCTCTCGCCTCGCTCTCTTGTGTGTTTTTTTAGGATTCATTATATACAGACTTCTCAAATCTCACATCAATTAATCTTCTATAGGAATTCATTGGGCCGGGAGGAGGATGACCAATGTTAATGGGCCTGAGGCCCAACCCTCTATGCCACGTCAGATTTTACATATATAGATATCATAATTCATAACAATTAATGAAGGCAAACTTTTTCTTTTTATGGAAATTGTATTTTAAGGTATCAAATATTTGGGAAAGAATATAAAAAGGAAAATTTTAGAATTATCAAGAATTGAGGTCGGAGATGTTATATTTTTGTTTAGGTATTAATAATAATCAATTTATTATTTTTTTACAATTCTGCTCGTTCGATGCACGATTTGTGAATTTTTTTAAAAAATTATTTTATATTTTTATTAGTAATAACTAAAAATTTATTTTTTATGTGTATCAATTTCCATAAATTTAGTTGTGTAAAAGCTTTGATTTTGATAATTGTTTTGAGAAACATATTTCTATGGATAGATTGGGATAACTCTTGTTTTTCTTGATTCGATATTTAATTTAGTTTTTTACCTTAACACAACAACGACCATGTACACCTGTGTGTTGCAGTAGAATTAGGCAATCAGTCGTATGGAGAGGCTAAGACATTTATTACATGCCATATATGGCTCGATTTTATCTTCTGACTAGATCTAGGGAGTTCGAATTCGAGGTCGAGGTCTAGGGTCTACAAATTGATCTCGTCCAGACCTCTATGGCTTGGTGTGATGTGAACTGTGGACTGTCGATGCTGGATGATATTGGGCGATGTTGTTTGGAGCTTACCCGTGATCTCGCTGGCTTCTTGACAACGTCGATGCGATGCCCCCGATGTGTGGCATCCTCGACTCGATGTCCATGCCTTAGCTAATTTCAGGACTTTTCCCTGGACCTTGCCATGAGCCACATAGGATCTTGGACTCATGATCAATTGTGCTACAACAAAGTGAATTATTAAAAATGGGCTAGCCCGCGCGCTAAATAGGTCAGACCAAAAAAAGTATTTCTTTTACGGGTCATTATATGACCTAATATTGTACTTTTCAAAGCTAAACAGGTTGGTCTACCAGCCCATGTACATAAATGGGTGAGCTCACACACTAAACGGTCCTGGCCTAAAAAAAAAATCCTATTTTAAATGAGTCACTACATGCTCGAACCAAACTCTATAACTTTCAGCCTCATGACTAAATTGTCTGGCCGACCAGTCCGTAGTCCGTTTAACATCTATGACCAAACAATGCTAATTATATCTCAACTCTTTTTTCACATTTTTCTTTTTGAGACATCCAACTTTTTTTCTCACACCTTCAGGTGGAATTAATTTACACTTTCAAAAATTAATAAAATATACTTTTTAATTTTATTATTTAATTTTACGCTAAGATGTTATTATTTTTTTTAAACCGTGCGTCGCACTTCCTATGAAAAAGAATTGGAAACAAAGGAGTATAATTTTTGTTGGTCTACAATTTAATAAAAAAATGGACTGGCCCATTAATCTGAAACTTATATACGGCTGAACTCTCTTCTTGTAGATCCAACCTAATAAAGCCCAAGAACTCGGCCACTTTTGGATTTTTGTACAGTCAAGTTATCTTTTATCTCAATTATTTGTAACTAAAATAATTAAATAACACCTATATGAGTATATATCGATATATTCTTAACATAATCTTGAAAATTGCGAATAAAATCATTCATAAAATTTCATTATACTCGTGTTGATTGAATCACTATACACAACTATTTCTTAGGGAGACACTTTTGCATCAAATTATATTTTAAATTTTAATACAATTTAATATAATTCTATTTTGTATTTCATCATTTCATGAAAATTTAATTCAATATAACTTTTATATTTATATGCACAATACTTTTAAAATTTATAACTAAGAAAAGGTAATCAAATTCAATAATCAATATAAAAAATTGCAATTTTTTAATGTTGCATTTGTTAGAATTTATAGTTCAATAGAAAATAAGAATAGCATAAAGGTTGCTTAGCAATCCCCCTAACATTTAATTTGATTACTGGGACAATAAAGGTTGGAGTTAATCCCAATTGGATTATAGTCCCACCCAGCTGTTGGGATAAACTGATCTCAGGGTAATGATAAGATAAATTAGTCCCAACGTCAATTTACTGTTTTGTCCTTAGTTTTTCATTTAAATGTACTCATTTACCCTTTTATATGAACAAAATTACTGAATTCCATGAAACCCTAATTTATTTTCACATTCCTGCGTTTATAATCCTCAATTTATGTTTTTTGTTTTGATTTTTGTTTTATATTAAAGATATATGTTTGTAAATGTATAAGAAACATAAGGGCAAAAATGACATTTTATATATGTATCCATATAATCATTCAAACCAAACATAGAATAATTTTACTTAATCCTACATAAATCCTAAAAACCAAATATAATAATCCTACATAATCCAATCCAAACTAATCAAATCCTGTGTAATTCAATCCCAATTAATTCATTAGGTCCCATACCCTAAATGTAGTATAGAATATAGCATTGACGATTAGTATCATTAAATTAGAAATGAGGCGTCTACAGCTCGTCATTCGGCTCTATGTTATTATCTAAAATTGTCTGTCATTCAGCTAAGCAACTTTATATAACAATTCTAAATATTTGATTGCAAAAATATTTGTTATAGACGTGACTAAACACAATTAGGTGCAGAGTACGTTATTTGGAGGATGTTAATAAGAATCATGTCTATATTTAAAAATCAGAATCCGTCATCAAACCTAACAATATATTGGATCACTAATTCGATTGGTTGAGTCATTATAAAAAAATTCGATTGGTTGAACCGTTATAAAAAATTTAGAAGACTCTGATATGTATATATTATATTTATATAAAATTATAAAATTAATTACTTTCGCACTCCAATATTTTGGAGAGAAAAATATTTTTTGGTCACATAATTATTTTAGTGTCCACTTTTGTAGGAATTGATTGCCTAACAAATTCCCGTGACCAACACGAAAAGGGTCACTGACCTGTTAGTAATTACAGCGGAATTGATCACTAACCTGTTGGTATCCTCGTTATGTCCTTTTCCTTAGAATCCAATTGTCCCGTACTCCGAGTCCAATACACAGAATAATATGTGTATAATTATCAATGAATTGTCATCATCAAGAATATTGAATGTGAGTAATGTACACTATTCTATTTTGTTATGAGACAGGAGTTGATTATAGGGAGTTTGTTTATTATACAAGGGTGCAAATGGCGCTTGGCGGTCGGCGGACGGTCGAGTGCCTTCAAGCGCCAAGACCGCCTAGGCGGTGCCAATGTTTTTCTATTTTATTTTTTATTAATATTAATTTTTTTCTAAACATATATTAATAAAAATATACATTATAGATAAATTATAAATTTAAAACATAATTAATAACTATCACAAAATATAAAAAGTCAACAAAATGTTAAAAACTATCATAATACGACATAGAACGAATAAATTATGAAGTAGTTCAATTAAATTTTCATTTTTTAGAAAATTAGTAAATTTGTTTTTATTTTTAAATTTTAGGTCTAACTTTTAAATTGAAATAAAAATTAGAAAAAGAAGAGCAATAGTCATCTAGGCGGTGCCCAGACGGCCTCGGTGGTCTCGGCAGTGCCAAATGTGTTGGTGGATTTTTCTCGGTGATTTGACCTTGGCGTCGGCGGCCGAGGGCCTTCAAGCGCCTAGGCGGTCTCGGCGACCGTCATTTACATCCATGTTATTATGTAATTCTATTCTCAGAATCTCTCTGGTCAAAAGCTTGAGTCCTGATTAAATGAATCTCAAAAACCCATATATTGAAAATGAGAGTACGGGAGTTATCATTAACTCTCATAACTTCTCAATAACTCCCTTTTAATATTATCCACATTTCTTATGTGGATTTATATATATATAAATAATACATCATATATTATTTACATCTCCCACTCACATATGAAGTCTAATGGCCTCTAACACATTTCCTTCATAAATCACATTCTTATTCAGGCAATACCTCGTGTGACCCACGAGTGCATTGAGTTTCCATGCTATACATCCGTTGGGAGTATATAGCACCTCAATCAGAACAACTTGAATACTAAGGCAACTCGTTATACCCCATAACTCTTATCATTTAACACCTGTTGAAATATCTCTATTGAATCTCTCAAAATAGAGCATACTCAACCTTTCTCGCGAAATCTAATGTATTCATAATCAAACACATAGCTTGATTGACTAGTCAATTAATCACAATAGAGTATGTTAAATAAAGACATTCTTCCTTTCTCACTAAGTATCTACAGGTTCCCACTGTAGCTGTTTTCCTAGACATGTCCCGTATTGCTCTTATCTTCATAGCTATCGGTAACATGCTAAAGTAGCAACACTAAAGTGTAATCTTAGAAATATAGGAGAAAGTCCTAAGGGTAATCGTTATTTTAGGACTCACACATAATGAGAAAACAGAGATTCATCTTTCTCATGTCCTTTTAAGGGTCATAAACACATGTTATTCCTCAATGAACACATGTCACAATGTCTATAACTTCCAAGGTAGGAAGCGTATGTCTTATCTAAACTTGACATCATGTAAATTTACAAGTCAAATGCATTCCATACACTTAACCCAGATATCAAATCACTTACGTTTAAGGTACCCGTAAAATTTAGCTTCATAACAAGTTAGATAGATTCGTGGTTGAAATCTATCTCGATTATATTTATCGATATAATCTCATCTCTGAACACTCACTTGATCAGAGGTGATTGCTCGTGTGAGAGAGTCAATCATAACTTGTCAACATACATATTATACATGATTGAATCACATATAATTCATAAAACACTGACAGTTACAATTTAAACTGTCAATTAACACCTTCAACATCTCAATCGAATTGCATTCAATCCTACGTAAACTCAAAATCTCAAACATGTTCCATGAACATATCCCTTAGTAATAAGTTTGGTCAAAAGGATTTGCAACCATCAATTGACTAGAAATGTATCTTAGAATCACTTAGTTTATCAATTGAATCACTAACAAAGATAGGACTTTACATTGCCATATTTGGTTCTTCCTAAACATTTGGCATTCATTGTGTAAGTCATGATTGCTTAATCATCACAATTAATCGACACAACTCCCACTGGGGTGTTTGTATCCTCTAAAATTTTAGGAATTTATCCAACCAAATAATTTCTTAAACTGTAGAAAACATATGCCATGCTTGCTACACTGAGAGATTGCTCCATTATTGAGCAATAAGACTTAACTGGAATTTGATTTTTGTTTCAGCTAAATCTATACTCCAGTCCACGTCTATATACTTATCAAGTGTCATTAAGTTTCCTTAACAATAAAAGAAATAAACTACAGTCCTTCTCTTTAAATATCTAAAACGTCCTTTTCATTATCCCAGGATTAAAAAGATATATGTCAGGTAGACCAATGGCATAACAGATGTCTAATTTAATGTATAGAACTTTGAACAACTCTTTCTAACTCTCTTGAGTCTTGGGACACATATCTTGACTCAAATACTTGTCTCTACAATACGAGTATCTAGTGGTTTGCAGGTGTCCATCTTGAGATGTTCTATGACTTTCTTGAACTAAGTCTTTAAAAAGACACTTCAAAATCTCTTTGAACACTTCTCATGGATCTTACCATCAATTATCTACACTGCCTCAACCTCTTCATCTTGGAATACTCAATATTGTTTCCGGCTTACATTACATCATCCACATCAGAAATAGAATCACAAAACAATTCTTAGGGTGTTTAACTTTAACACAGTGGTCTTCGTTTTTTCTAAAACAAAGTTGAATGAGATAAGCATCGAGTGAAATCTCAAAACACCACTGATCTTGAGGATTACTGAAGTCTATAAATCGATTTATCTATTTATGAACTTTATCCTGTCGTTCTTAAAGAATAAATCCTACAATACCATGTAAATTTCATCTTCTAATTCTCCCACTGAGAAGAACTATCTTAACGTCCATTTGATATAATTCTAATCCTATACTAGCTACTATAGCTAGAAGTAGATGAATTGAAGCAAATCTCACAATAGGTGAAAAGATTAACCCTTCAGTAGAGTACATCCTTTTGTAGCCACCAAGTGATCTTCAAAACTCTCCTATTGAGTCATTTGATAACTTTTAATCTTGAGAATCTAGTTATTCCCAAAAATTTATTGTCCCTTTAGAAATTCTACAAGTTTGTAAACTCGTCTAGACTTCATAGATTTTAATAAACTTCTATTGCTTTCTTCTAATTTCTGAAGAAACAAAGAAGGCTCGTCCTTCTATGTCATAATGTTTCTTGAGCACATATTTCCTTAAACTTTTTCGAGAGAGTGATTTATTACCAAATTGGAGAATCACTAAATCCTCAACAGGCAAACGTTACTTGCAAATATCTATCAAAGATCCACATCATTAACTGATAAAACTTCTCCTACTTGGACCAGATAGATTTTGGTTTCCTCAATCTCGAAAAACTATTTAGCATTTCCAATGTCAACTTCTATAAGGAAAAACTTAATTCCAGAATATATGGATTATGCGATTCCTTACAAGTCTTGCTCCCACTGAAATTCCTATGATCATGTATCCCTTAGAATTTTCACAGTAATTTATGAAAATATACTCTCAACAACTAGGATTCAACTTTCCACATTTTTTCGAAAAATCACGTGAAGGTTGCATATCCTGATGTTCTAAGGGTACTCAAGAAACAGGTTTTACTACCCGTCCTAAATAATATGGAGTTGTAGTAATAGACTTAGAAGACACTTGATTAAACACATAAGCTAATTTAAGTAACGTATCTTTCTAAAAGATATGTATTTTAGCTCGTGTCTATATGGATCTTAACATTTCTAACAATGTTCTATCCTTCTTTCGACAAAACCAAATTAACGATGTCTATAAAGGATAGTCAATTGTCAGACAACCCTTTTTCATTACACAATTCCCCGAATTGTTTAGATAGACTTTCATGTCTCCAATCAGTTTCCTCAATTTGTCCAAATAGATGTCTGAAACATCAAGTACATCAAACTTATGAGAAATCAAACAGACAGGATCAAAACATGAATTGTCAATTCTAAATGTAATGAAACAGGAAAAAAATCCATCTCGTGTCCTTATCTAATAGGAGCCCATATACCCAAAAAATAATAGCAACAAAAACACAGCTCAAATAGTTTTTCAAACGGTTTTGGGTCACTTAACCAGCAAGAAAAATTCGTATTTGGATTACTCGACTATGATTACAGATTCAACAATCTTTAAACCACAAGTCTATTTATCCTATCTTGCTTAAATAAATGACCTATACTAGTATGGAAAATATGTCTATCACATAAGCATCGCTAGAAGAACCACCCAAAAAAAATATAAAGCTGACAACTATAAGTTCATCACGATAACATTCGACATTAATGCGAATGACAACCATGTCCTTTAAAAATAACAATACAATGTATCTCAAATCAAGCAAACATGAATAAGGAGCTATTTGATCATCTTGTAGAATAAAAAATTATGACCCTATCAGAGTCAATTCTGCAAGTCACAAGTCTTCGACTTTGACTCCAATATTATATCCTACTCAAATCCATTGATTATTTACAATGGCTCCCTTATCTCCAATGTCTCGGTCTGTTGTTTCTGAATCTTTAGTCCACAAAGGATAAGATTCAGTTAAAAACAACAATATAGAGACATCTACAAATAAATAAATAAAGAAATTAGATGGATCTGCCTTGTCCTATCAAGGTTCAGGGCACTTATGTGCAAAACGACCATGCGTACAACAATTGTATTATGTCATTTCGCTCATATCCTTATTATTCATTTTAACATGCTTCTTCTTTCTTTTCATATTGATTGCATTGCCTTAGGTATTGTTATCCTATCTCCCAGTATCCGATCAATTAGCCTTCTTCCCTTTCTTCCAGTTCTATATTCGTTTATAGTCCAAAATTTTGGTTGAACTAGAACTAACAAAGAAAAAAGAACCAGAAGGATGCTTAGCTTCTGTAAGCCTTTCAACCTCTAGATTTAATTGATGAGTTGCTAACTGAAAGTTCTAATACTCTCATTTCAAAATAAAGAACACCTTCAATAGTCTTTATTTAAGAGTTGTGAATTATTTTTTGTTTTCAAATAAAAATGTGCAAATTAAAAAAGCGGGGGAAAATGTGAAGATCACGTTATAGATATTTTTATACATATGATCAAACATATTATAGGTTTTGATAATTATTTTGTACCTATGCATTTGTAAGTATTTAATTTTGTATAATTTAGTCTTACTAATTAGCCATTTCAATAGATCTCTCCTCATCTTTTACAATAATTTTGATCACATAAAATAATAATTCTCTAATTCTTATTATGTGCTCCTACAAATTTATTATTGCACGTGAGAGCAGCTCTGTTTATTAAGAAATAAAGAATTTGCTCAAGAACACCTTCAATAGTCTTCACTTTCTGACTTTTTCGTATTTTTGCACATTTTATAAATCAAGTAAATCTACCCAAAAGAGGATGGGTAATTGTAGTAGAGCAAGTATACGACCAAGTAGTATCGACCTAGGATTTAGGAGTGTAGTGGAGCCTCAAGGTTTTGTATCGTCATGATACTATAGTGATTAGTCCGGTTGACAAGAATTAAAAACAAGCAACAATTAAACTAGAAAGCAAATAAAAATTACCAACAAAATTCCAAGACGAAAGTGCTAGGTAAGTGAAATATCTCGGGTGTTATCCTTATGATTTCAATTAAAGTATTCATTTCCTAATTACCTATCAATTGCTATTTCATTGGGTATGATAAGGGCTACCGCTATGCAAATGAAGACTCATCCCTTTTGAGGTTTTGGTGATCAATTCTAATTAACTAGCACCTAATTAACTACAAACGGCTCCTAGGATAGTGAACGCTAGGAGGTTCGCACAGATATCGTCCCTAGTTTTCCCCTTCACTAAACACTCTAATTCACAATCAAAGCATCTAATGTCCCTTAATGGTAATTCTAAGCGATCTACCCCTTCTCGGGTCAATAAACCACTAATTGAATCTAATTAATCACCTAATCTTTCTTCACATGACCAATTAACCACACACCCAACTCTAGTTGAAACATATAATCATCAATCATGAAATACTCAATCAAATAAATTAATTAAATCAAGAAAAACACATTATGACAATCATATCACCAAATCCATAACAAAATCAAAATAATCAAAACACAAATACATCAATCTCCATCATAATTCAAACACCCAAAGCAAGAAATGATTAGCTAATAGCTAAAATCAACAAACTCATGATCAAAATAACAAAATAAAAACTAAATAAGACATTACCATTATAACTTAAATAAAAGAAAAATACCACCTCTAGAGTTTCCAATAGCTTCAACACTTGGAGAAATTAAAATGTCCAATTAAATTCTAACTAGAAATTGCAAGAAAATAAGCTGCTGCCAATTCCCTAATCTCCAATGCGTATGAACCCTCCTATCTAATTCTCTGTAAAACCCTCCTTTGTGTATATGAATATGTCTTCCAACACAAATGGGCCAAGACCCATGTTAATCATCTGGGCACAATTAATTCCAGCTCCACGTGGCAGAAATCAACGGAATAAAATTTGATCTTTGTTGAAGTGCTCGATCAAAATGGTCGAGCAATTGTTTTTGCAAATTCGGTTCGTAAAATCTCGAGGAAGAATAACGATTCTTAAAAACGGAAAAACAACTCTTCTCTTTCAGCGACTTCTCAAAACAAAAACTTTACCTTTTAGCAACTCTTTCCAAAGCTTCCCACGCTTCTTCATCTTCAAACTGCTGCTACAATGGAAGTCGAACTCCGGCGACAATAAAGAACATCTCCGGTGAGCTTCGTATCTTAAGCGGCTGTGAGCGCATCTCCGGCGAGGTAGCTGTGCGTTGGGCTGGAAAACAGAGGATGGTTACTTGCGGTGGAGAGAGGCTGCTGAGGAGGGACGCTTCCAGGCGTGAATTTCGGCCCGGCGACTGGACGAAGGATTTCGGCATAATATAGAGCAGAGGACAGTGGGCTGTGATGATTTTCGGTGCTGTGGGTTGTGCTCGGGAGACGAAGGCTGTGGTTTTCAGGACGGTGAGTGGCTGTGGGTTGTGCTCAGGACGGCTGGAATGGTCGCTGCTTTCGGCGTGACGGGAGACGAAGGCTGTGGTTTTCAGTGAGAATGAGTGGCTGTGAGAAATGGAGCAATAGCAGAATTCTCTCTCTTGATTTTGAGATGGTTAATTTGGTCAAATGTTGAGAGTTATGGCAGTGGGTATGTGTAAATTGGTTGTGGCATAAAGCTGGCCACATTGCTTTCTTTTCTCAAGTGTCTTGGTCAAAATAAGAAAGTCACTTTATATTTTCTTGTCACTTGGTCAACATGTGGATCCCATTTCCATTTCTCATCTGATATAATGCACGCAATCTTTCTAATTCCTTGATATTCTGAATCTCAAATCACTAATAAATGGGCTTCTCATTTGGTCTTCTTCTTTGAATTAAAATTGAAGTCTCCCCTTCATTTTTTAATTTAGACTTTGAATAAATGAATTCCAAGCCCAACTCCTCTTCTTTCTTGTATTTTTCTCGATTCATCCCGTCAATTAACTCCAAAAAATATTAATATGTATTTTGCTCCAAAAATCACAAATTTTCTACAAAATATCAACAAATGTCTTTCTTGGCCATTAAGCACAATAAATCAATTTAAAGTATAAAAATGAATGTAATCTTTGTTGAAATTATGAACTTAGAGAGAGAAAATGTGTACATGAGACCTATTTATAGGTTTGCATGTTGTGAGGTGACACCTTGTGAGCCTACTTGGCTTTAGGTGCTGACAAGTGTCCTTGACACTTGTCTTTACTCACTACTATGTTTCTGTTACATTGATTCGTCATACTACATCACTACTAGTTTCCTATATAGCTATTGTCCATACTTCGGACTTGGGCGAGCTTCTTTGCGAGCTCCATTGCCTTGTGCCATCTCGGGGTAGTGTGGTGGTGGACTTCAGCTTGGTCTCTTGGGTATGGTCGAGCTCCTTGGCGAGCTTCCCTACATCTGGGCTAGCTCCCCTGCGTCTGGGCGAACTCCCCTGCGTCTGGGCTAGCTTCCCTGCGTCTGGGCTAGCTCCCCTGTGTCTGGGCGAGCTTCCCTGCGTCTAGGCTAGCTGCGTCTGGGCTAGCTTCCCTGCGTCTGGACGAGCTTCCCTGCGTCTGGGCGAGCTTCCCTGCGTCTGGGCTAGCTTCCCTGCGTCTGAGCGAGCTAGCTGCGTCTGGGCTAGCTCCCTTACTACTCTTGGTGTTGACCTGGTCTAAGCTGACGTCGTGGCATGGGGCCATGTTGGCGAGCTCCTCAGCCTTCATGCTGGCCAGCTCCTGGCGAGCTTCTCAGCTTCCATGCTGGCCAGCTCCTGACGAGCTCCTCAGCTTCCATGCTGGCCAATAAAATTAAATATTCTGCATGATATTGTTTTTAGTTTATATATAAATATATATTAATATGGATATATTTTACATAAATTAAAATTACAGTTATATTATGTCAAAAACTGGACTACTACTTTTGTACTAAATATTATATTGCACATCTACAAATACTAAATAGTCATTTATGTGCATTATCAATTAAATTAGAATAAAAAATATATAACACTATTGTGTTTATATATATATATATATATTTCTAGAATTTGAATATTTTAAAATAAAGGTCTATATAAAAATGGGGGTTGACTCACGAATAATATATATATGTGCACATTGAATATGAAAAAAAATTAGTTTAGAGTAACATCAATTAAATTTTATTTTTAAAATAAGTTAAAATATTGAAATATAATTTATTGAAAATACAATGATGTCATTATGGGTTAAATCAGGATTATTTATATTTTACAAAAGAATTGAAAAGCCACTTTTTGAAAATTTAATGTGAGTCTTTTTAAGTTTTTCATTAAATAAACCTAATTATATCATTAAGTTAAATAATAATGTTAATAATTTTAGAAAGTAGGTTATGAATTTAAATAAATTTTAAAAAAAGGAATAAGATTTTGTTATTATATAAGTTATAGATATATATTTATAAAAAAACAAAAAAAACTCTATATTGCCAAATAGTCTCACTTTGATTTATTCCAGGAAGTGGTTGGAAACGAAGAGGAATGGAGTTCCCTAATTTTATCACAAGTCTCTACTTTTGCACTATGAACATGCACATCAATGCTTAACAATCATCATTAAAACCCATAAATCTTCCCAACTTCCAACGGCACCACCTCAACATCATATAAGCTCTCTTCCATCTCCCCAATCAAATTTCAATACATGGAGTTGGTGTCATGTGGGAGAGTTTTAATTTATGGTAAGGTAGGTATTCTGTGAAAATTGTTCATAAGTTTATCATGAAATTATTTTAATGTATTAAATATTTGGTCAAGTGTATCAAAATATATTCATCAGGTGTATCAAAAGTTGAGGTGATATATTGACTTCAACTTTTGACCTGATGAGATTTTTGATACTTTAAAACTTGTTCATGATAAGTTTATGATGAACTATTTTCATATAATACTTTGTTTTTATGGTATAATATTGTATATAATTTTTTTTTCATGAACTATTTTATGATGTAAGATTTTATTTTTATGAATTTGTCTTTTTTAGCTTATTGAAAAGTGGTTCATATGTTCACACAAAATTTACTCTTTAATTTAAAACTGGTCATAATTTGAGAATGATGTTTTAAAACTTAAAAAAAAAATCTAATTTGTTAGAGTAAGTCTCTTGTGCACCAATTACACGGTGCAACTCAAGTTCATTTTTAAAAAGTTACACAATTTATTACTGAAAAGTTGCACAAATTATTACTGAAAAGTTACACTATAAAAGATACACTTTTCAGTAATAATATGTGTAACTTTTCAATAGTATTTTGTGTAACTTTTAAAAAATGAACTTGAGTTGCACCGTGTAACTGGTGCATATAAGACTAATCCAATTTGTTAAGGGAAGTTGGCTCCTGGACATATAAGATTTAGTATTTTTGTTCAAAACCCAGTGTATTTCCATTTTTTAAAATGCATTTGAGTTGCACGGTACACTTGATGCACAAAAACTTACTCTTAAACTAAATTTAATTTTTTAGAAATTTAGAAATTATTAGTCCAATTTAATTCAATATTTTGGTATTACATAAATATAGATATAGATTTGATCATCACACAATTAAAATACAACTTTCAATGAAATTTTAAAATAGAGAGAATAGACATTATTCCACAATCAAACAATCTTCAGATGTTCTATTTAGGGCTTGTTTGCAAAAAATTATATAATCGCAGAAGTGATTTAAAATTAGTGATTATTGAAAAAATTGATTAATAGTAAAAGTTGATAGTGTTTGCAAACATTTGACGTTTGATCTGGAAGGGCACATTTGTAGTGAGAGAAAAGAAGGTAATAATTGTGTTTTCTTGTGATAAGCTATTAGAAGTTGGGTGGACATGTTTTTTGAAAATAATTTTTGTCAGCTTATTGTACTTGATAAAATTGAAATAAAACATTTAAAAACTGATTTTAAAAAGTAACTTAATTGATTAAAGTGTATTTGCAAACACACCCTTAATGTCAAGGAAATAGCAGCAGCAGTACTCACTTCATGAGAACTAAAATTTTGACAGAGCTAAATCAAATTCATTGATTCAACAAAACACACCTTCATATGTCTCCATAAAGAAACTCTTAACAATCAAATGATTTTCTCAATTTGACACATTTTTTAGAAGGAACAGAAAAATCGAACTGCAAAGAAATAGCTTCATCATACAAAGTCGAACCGCATGAGCAACCTCACGGAACTGTACTTGTTTCCCTTCTCGTCGTGGAGGGGCACAGCCCGAATCCCGGGCTTCAACTCCGAAACAGGAAGGCATGTTTGGCCTCCAAAATCATCCTTATCCGATATGTCAGATTCATGCACTTCAATCCTTAGTAATGCCAGCTCTGGAACTGTCAATGGAAACTCAAACTCTTCATTCCAAACAGGCATCCAATTGTCTTTAATTGTCCTTGTTTTGTTCTTGCTTGAATCACCAGGAACACCATTTATCCCTACCTGTATATCAACATCCCAACCACCAAACCACATTTGACATACACACACACGCGTGCAAGTCCAAATTCAAATCAATTTCGAAATAGATGCTAACATCACTATGTAGGCATGCTATTTACCTTGACATAGAAATCGGGTGGTGAAAATAGATCGAAGTGAGTACGATTGAAGTCAAGATTCCAACCTTCTCCCATAAATACTTTCACCTGATCAACAAGCATCCATACATCAAATATGTGCAAAAATACCGGATAAAAGTGCAAATTATGGATCAGATTCATCTACCTTGAGAGTCTTTTTCACCGGCAAACTCTTTCTGGGATCGAAGACCTCATTATTCGGGTCGAATTTAAGTAGGAAATCGGGCTTTTTCACATAACCACAACCACCATTAGCTCTGAACATCCCCTGCATCAACCAAAGAGACCTCCCATGTCCCTACAAACAAAACAAAAGACAATAGTTTCTTGCATGAAGTAAACAAGTTCATACAATTTCTCATCAATAATAATTCACCTGCATGTTAAATGCAACCATCTGCACCCCAAACATCCACCCTATCATAGGGTTGTAATTCGACGAATCTATCCTCATCGCTTTCGGATACACTCTCATCAAGTTCCTCCTATTAAACCTACAATGCGCCATAGAGTACGCACGTCATTCATCTAACTAGTGTAACAAAAGATGTCCGAACATGTTAGTGCTTACATGACAATCTTTGTTCCATGAGTTTGGACAGCATTTTCGAGCTTTTCTTCGTTCAAGCTAACACGATGAGCCTTTTTGGAATGCTCTCTCAGCCAACATTTAATCCCACCTTTCATTTTCTCTGCACAGATGGCGATCATATGCTTGTATTCAGCTGGTGCATCTTGTTGTAGGCTCTGATTCTCGTCCTCATGATCTTCATCCACGTCATCTTTCTCTCCACAATCATCGTCAAGTCTCAATTTTATGTCCGAAATCTCTCGTCCCCATGCCACTTCTTCTGTTGATTTGGACACCTTCACACTCCCATCATCTTCTACTTTTGAACTCTTTGTTTCAAGGTACTCTTTCGGGTGCTTCGTCGAGATGAGTATGCGATTCTTCAATGATTCCGGAGATGGAAAATCATCCAGAGTATCGGACGTCGAGCATACTAGTACATCTCCAAATGTTTGAGAGACCATCTGCTCAAGTTAAAAGTAAGCATTGTCATTAAATTCAATCTAGCTCCAATACCAATTTAATGATCAGTTTGCCTGAAAGCTTAGACTAGACAAGTATAGTAAGAAAGTAAACTCAAGCAAACTTGATCTAGCTGCATGAAGTACAAATAATTTTAGTCCACTAGAGATGAACATCATAGGAAACACAAACAAAATTGATCTAGCCCTGATACCAGTTTAACGATCAATAATCGACTCATCTTCAAGTTTAGACTATTAGACGAGGTAACAAACAAACCACAACCAAAATTAATCTAGCTTTAACACCAATTTAATTGATGTGTGTATGGCAAACATACATACCTCGGCTACTTTAGCCTGAAGATCTTTGGTCAGGTGATCTTCTAGTGTAATAATCACAGGATACTCCGAGGCAACAAACGCGTGCTCTTTTATCGCCGTCAAACACTTTGCAAGCGCGACAGGACGCGTCAACGTCCTGCCTACGAAACACTATTATTAGCAACAGGAAGAACACAAAATCCAGTACATTTTTTGGCTTAAAAAAAAAAACAGAATGAGCAGAGCTTTTGCATACCCTCCATGCATTATATCAACATCATCTTTGGTGGAATTGGGCCACATATCGAGCTCAATCACACGAACGCCTCGTCTCAAGGCGTCGATGATGGGCTCGTCGCTCGAATGGCTGCTGATCTGGTTCCCAGTGAGGTAAGAATTGTGGCCTGTGTAGATGAAGTAATGGGACAGAGGGCATGTCATGTCCTGGTGCACCTGCACCAGCACAATATACAATGATGTACGACGTAGCATGGTACAAGTAGTTTATGCTGAAGTAGTCGAAAAAAAGCAAACCTTGGGAGGATGAGGCAGAGGAGCATTCCTCTCGGACAATAGATATCGAAAAAACTCCTTCATGTAAAGACTTTTACGTTGAAAAATGTTGAGCTGTTTGTGTTCATTAAGGAAAGACTCCATTACAGCCTCAGCTTCTCCATAGGTGAGCTTATCTTCACCTTGGACTTCCTTCAAGAATCTATAAAGATGATCGACGCTCATTAGCCCGTTTTCGGAGTGTTTTTCGAACAAAATCTTGATTTCGGAGGGGATTTCTGCCTCCTTGATCCGGAATCTCCTCTTGAAACAGAAACACACTTTGTATGTTTGCTTAGACATTTTTTCCTCTGTTTTTTTTGGTGAAAGTGCTTTTGTGGATGGCTCTTATAGAGCTTAATTTGGACTCAATGAGTGGTGATGAAGCATGTGTAAAATTAGTTAATGCGCCGACGAGTTGAATTCCAATTGGTTGTGAGTTTTTATTTATTTTTTGAATGGTGATTATGTGGATGTTTATTGATGCTTGTAACATACGTGGAGGAATATCAAGCGTGGATCTTTAGTTTATGGTTTTTAATGAGCTCACTTGATTATTTATGTTAAAATTGAAAATTGGGATTAATTGGGGCAGGTGGATTTGAGTCAATGGAGATAAATGATAATCATTGGTGATGATTTATGTTTAGTGATTTTTTTTTTTTTAAATGTTATTGATAGGCATAAGGAGTGTTACTGTTGTACATATATAAAATGTGATTGTTTATTTAAATTTAGGTTCAATTTTTTTTGTTTGCCTTATGTTAAATAAAACTTAAACTTAATTTTAGGCATTTGTAAAAAAAATTAAAAAAACTTAATTTTAAGTTTTTTTTTTTTTTTGAGTGGTAGTAATGATTTTTTAGAATCGATTTTCTAAGATTTTGAACTAGAATCAATTTAAATCTTTATTTTTTAGAACCCAAACCAAATGATATACGACGTAATTTTAATAATATTAAGTTGTCTCACTAAAAGAAATAACTTAATAACTATATATATATATATATATATTACAGTGAAAATAATGCATATCATTTTAATTGCACGACGAAATAAATTAATACGATAAAAAAATATTTTCAAAGTGCTGCTTAAATGGATGGGATTCTTTCTTATGTAGGAGGAAACTTGTTTGAATCACACATAATCTAATGAATTATTGATGCGTACGAGTGTGTGTGATCCTACGGCTCCGCTGCAATGCGCAAATATCGTTGTAAACATGCCATCTGTGTTTTGACTTTTTTGGCAAATACTCTGTCTGGTGATATAAAATTCAGCTGTTAACAATATGATGAATTGATGGTTGAGGTGTGAGAACATATGAGAAGACATTTTTTTTAAATAAAAAAAGTTATTAGTTAAAGATGGTGCTATATTGCCCTATCATAAAATTGACGCAGTGATGTGGATATTCAAATTTCAGTAAATTATAAAATTTTGATAAATAATACTTCTTCCTTTCCAAAAAAAAATATGTGATTAGAAAATAGAACACAAATTTTTAAAAAGTACGTAAGTAAAAAAGTATTGTAGGACATTGATATTTTTTCTTGTGTTAATGTATATGAGCAAACAGTACTATATTATTATATTGTCAGAGCACGTTTGTTACAGGGTATAAGGCAGGTATAAATGCTTTATATAGAGGTAGGCCGGGCCGGCCCGGTACCGGCCCACCGGGTCGTTATGTTTTTCAGGCCGGGTTGGGCCCGGCCCGGTTCTTATCGGGCCACTAATTTTCAAGCCCGTCCTGGCCCAAGACGGACCACCGGACCAAATCGGCCCGATTTTTTTAATATTTTTTAATTTTTAATATATTACCATTATATTTAATTTCTAGATATATATATCTTATTAATTGGTCATTTTGTATACAAATCTATTCAAATAGTCTAAAAATTTATTTAATTTGTCAAAAATAATTTAATAATTAAAATAAAACTCAAATTTCTATATAGTAATACTTAAACAAAAATAATTCAACAAACTTTAATAAACTATAATTCGCAAAAATAAATTCAAACAATAATTTTCTAACAATCATTTATAAATGCAAATTAATAAAAAAAATAAAAATTAAACAACAAATTCAACATCCCTCTAATAAGTTTGAATTACAATTCATACTAACAAAATAGGAATTTCTAATTAAATAAAGTAACATTATCAAGATTCTAAATAAAGTATTTTCAATCTTACCTATTCATATTTTTAATATTATAAATTAATTAACTAATAAATTGAGATCATATTTTTTAATTAAAAATATCTTTTGAGTAAATTTTAATGGAAGCCAACAAATGAAAATATTATTAATGAACATATATATTACCAAAAAATATGCATATTAATTGTCTCAGAATTTATAATTATCTCTTATACTACAACTCATATTCTAAACTACATCAGAATCCTCTTAGCACAAATAGCAAATACTTAACTACAACAAAGTAATCCCCAATTTCAAAATTTAAAAAAAATAAAAAATTATATTGGGACAGCCATTGGCCACCGGCCCGAGCCCGAACGACCCGACGGGTCTACTGGGCCAGGCCAAATAGGCCCGGTTCTTTTCGGGCCATTATATTTTGGGCCCGTCCTGTCCTTTAGGCCGAGTTTTTTGGGCTGGCCCATCTGGCCGGGCCCGTTTTGACAGCTCTATTTATACCCCACTATAGTGTGTTTATTATCATGTTAAAATAATACATGTAACCTGTTATAAATTTTGATTGGGCATTGCAATGCTTTTAAAAGTATTACTTATCCCACCTCCCCATGATATTATTTAATATCTTATGCTTTTAAATAAGTGAGAATACCACAAATTACCCATTTTGAACTTCTAAAAATTTATTTTACCCATATCTAATTTGAAATATTTTTTATACCCACTTCATAATATAAGACTTACATACCTTTATAAAATGGGTATAAAAAAGTTAACTTTAAATTCGGCCCCACTTTATCCTCATAACTATATTATTCCATTGGTGGTAGGTTTGACTTTTGTATTATAATTATTAAAGTACATTCCGAAGACTATATATTCTCTTACACAAAAAGCCCCTCATAATAATGATTTTAAATACTCAATTTAGTATAACCACTACTACCCCTACCAACCCATATTAATCCCCACTAATCTAATTAGTATTTTTGTATAAAAAAATTTATTAATTAATAACTGATTCGATATGTGGTTATAAAAATTAAAGTTTATAATTAAATTTTTATGAAGATAATTCGTTAGAAAATTTAAAATTTGATGTGGATAATGCTATCGTGTTAATTAAATTTCAATAGATATATTTTCAAACATCACAAATTAAATATTTTTATATACTTTTAAAAACTATAGTATTCATTAATTTACATTAAAATTTAATTTTTATATTACAATATTCATTAATATACATTATACATTAAAATAGTCTAAATAAAAAACTCAAATATCACATATATGATAAAAACATTGTAATTAGTTAATATGATAAAAATATTATAATTAGTTAATTTATTAAAATTATATTTTTTATAATTTTTTTGTATTATTTATTATTATATAATATTTAATAATATTAAATAATATAAATATTAAATGGGGTGGGGTGGAGTGTGGTGGAATAAGTAGATAATGATGTTTGTAGGTCATATGAGTAAAAAAGATTGTTTGAAATTAAAAATGGATAGAAAAAGTTAGTTATATTTGAAATGGGTAAAATAAATTTTGTGAAGTTGAAAATGGGTATTTTGAATTGTCTCCCTTTTAATAATATATAACTTTGCTCACATATAAAAAATTATCACATATTAACTAATTTCTTTTATATTATCTCACATTATCAGCCCTTAAAAGTGTGAATATGTGATTGTAATGATTTGATAATATGACTTACTATTTAAATATTGCAAAGTGTAAGAGATATTTAATTGTACGGAAAAGTGTTAACTGTAAGCCCCATATATATATGGGTTAGTCTTCTATGCATCAGTTACACCGTGCAACTCAAGTTCATTTTTAAAAGTTACATAAAATACTACTGAAAATTTACACATGTTATTACTGAAAAGTGTATCTTTAATGGTGTAACTTTTTAGTAATAATTTGTATAACTTTTCAGTAATATGTTGTGCAACTTTTTGAAAATGAACTTGAGTTGCACGGTGTAACTGGTGCACAAGAGACATACTCTCTATATATAGTGTTGTAGTTTGTTTATAGATGAAAAGTGGAATTTTTGTAAATCGAATTTTAAAAGAAAAATAATACTAGCATCTTCTGCAAGTTGTATATATGAGTGGTCCTTTTAATTGCAAGGCCTAGTTTCTCCAATCAAGAATAATTAAAAGAAAACAAAGAAAAATGGCATATAATATAGGACCAGTGGTCCTTTATCTTATAACATAACTACTAGTATTGATTTCTTTTTCTACATTATATACTCAAGTTTGACTGTTTTTATTTTCGGTGAAATTTACAATATTGATATCATTGATTTGACTATATGATAAGTCATCACATAAATTTTAAGATATCATAGCACTTATTTATAAGTTGGTGAATTTTTTTCTTTTGTTTAAAAGTTTGAATTTATAAAAAGATATGAATTCTTTTTTTTATAACATCATCTCTCACTCATGGAGTGATTATCAACTTTCCCCTTTGTGGGAGACTCAATTAAATATGGATGAAGTTTAGTTTCAGTGGAAATCAGAACTATGGACGTTAAATTCTTATATCGTGATAAAATTCCGCTTCATCTAAAATATTCTAACTTGTAGAAGGCATGGAATTAATTCATTTGTATTATTAAGATATTAATTTATAAGAATAATGATAGTTAGTGAATAAATGTTATGATATTATTGAATGAAATAGGTATCGTGTGAAAGTGGTTCATATCATAAAATGAAGAAACCAAATCACAATCAACAAACAAGAATTTAATATCATTGTATGATATTATTGTATGATTTCTTTTTTATTATATAACTACATAAAATTTCCCTCTCTCAATCGATACCTCACACCCTGACAACCACATTATTTTCACCTTAATTTCTCACAATACCCCGGGAACATAGAAGGAGCATGAGACCTCATGGTATAGACAAATGAACTTTAATCACTTGAACTATTTTACATTCTCACAATTATTTGGAATTTTATTTATTTTAGTGATAAAGTTTCTGAGTAAAATTATTTGGTCCGCCACTGGCTGCAACAACAAAACAATAATGACAATAATTTAAAGGGAATAAAAATTTATAAGTCTCATAACTTATCTTCATTTTTAATTTGGTCATTCTAATTATACATTTTAATATCGATCCTATAAGTTTGAAAATATTTTGAAATTCGTGACAAGTGGTAAGACTACAAAAACTTTAATCCCTAATTTAAATTTAAAAAAATGGTGAAAAGAAGACAATCAAACAGCGTCCTACCAACTCTGAGAACGTGTTGCAGCTTCTATACAATTTAATGTGTCATTTTCTTTTCCTCATAATGTTTCTGTCTCTTTGTTTTTGATACAAAATGTTGTTTTCATTAACAGTAATAATATTTATACATGTTAGGAAAAAGGTCTAGGAGGTTGTTTTTGGAATGCCTTTCGTGCATATAATTTTTTTTTAAAGATCTCGTATAGAATTAGTGTACGGTGAACTTACTTAACAATTGAGGTTGTTTATACTGAAAAGTGAATGTTGATTACACTGAAATTAAAATTTACATTGCTATCAATTTTATGTGTAAACTTTTCAGTGTAATTAATTTTTATTTTTTAGTATTAACAGTTTCAGTTTATTGAGTGAGTGCAATATACATCGAGTACATATAAATTTTTTTTTTAAAAATAAAACTGTGGTACTTTACTTTGAAAAGATGTCTATTTTTCTATTGCACATAACACGTTCCTCGAAGAAACATTTTGACAAAAAATCATGTTTTTATATATTGGGGTAAAATTTTATTGGGGAATTCCGGAGAATTGGTTTAAGAATAAAATAGAAAGAGGTATTGGGATGGTAATTGCAGTAAATTTTGGGAGGATTATTAGGTGGGTGGGAAGTTATTAAAATCTAAATTTTCAAGGTTATTTCGTCTTATTCTAAATAGAGAAAGTCGTGTGGGATTTTTGGGAACTTATGTAGGGTGAGTTTCTATAGTGAAATTTAAGATGGAGAAGAGGATTATTTGATCGTGAACATAAAATGTTTAATTGTTTTGTCTATGTGGTCAATATGTACCCGTTAAAAGTTAAACATAGAGAAGATGATTAATGGAGAGTTGGAGACGTATACTCAACAAAAAAATGCTTACAATGAGTTGCTAAATGATTGCTGAGCTGCCCAAATGGATGCAGAACGAAAGAGAAGGTCAAGGTAGGATGGAATTTGCTCCGAAGAAGGTCATTGCACATGCATGAAGACTTCTTTGGGATAGACTGTCGTCAAAATACAACTTAAGAAGGAGAAACACGCTAGGTCAAACCAATGATGCGAGCTACATGTTATGTGGCGAACATGAAGAAATAAAGAGATTTTTTTTTCCAGAATTCATTCTCTCCCAAGGTATAAATGGATTACTTTAATTGGTTGGCGTATCTATGATTTCTAATGCAAAGATTCGGGTTTGACAACAAGTGGATAAGATGGATTATGAAGTGCGTAACTTCAGCCCACGCTTTCGTTTTGATTAATGGGAGTCCAACAGAAGAGTTTCATCTAGAGAGAGGACTCAGACAAGGCGACCCACTTTCGCCTTTCTTATTTCTCATTGCAGCAGAAGGATTGAGCATCATGATCAAGAAAGCAATAGGGGGAAGGATGTTTGAGCCATTACACATTGGGAGAGACGAGATACAAGTGTCACATTTACAATTTGTGGATGACACAATTTTTATTGGCAAAGCGACAATGGAGAACACCCACTTTTTGAATAGATTCTTAATCAATGTGGAGATGGTGTCAGGTTTGAAGGTGAATCGAGAAAAGTGCAGTGCTGTGGGGATCAACACTACCGAGGAAATGATGCAGAATCTTGCTAGTATTTTAAAATGTCAAGTGGGGAAGGTGCCATTCAATTATTTGGGAATCAAGGTTGGAAGTTTACATCGAAAAACTTCAGAATAGAGTCATGTGGTTCAAAAGGTGCGTAATAAGCTAAGGAGATGGGAGAGTTTGAACCTGTCCATTGGAGGGAGATTAACTTTGATCAATGTCGTGCTATCTTCCATTCCGGGTTACTACTTAGCCACCTACCGGGTCCCTAAAAAAATTGTGAGAGAGTTAGTTTCTTTACAAAGAAAATTTTTGTGGGGGGGAACTGAGAGTGTGAATAGAATTTCTTGGGTCAAGTGGAAAATAATTTGTAAATCAAAGTGTTTAGGGGGACTTGGGGTGAGAGACTTAGAAGTATTTAACAAAGCTTTATTAGACAAATGGGTGTGGAGATTTTATTTAAATCCGGAAAGTCTGTGGGTGAGAGTCATTAGGTCTAGGTGGAATGATAAGGTAGGTTTGAGAGAAGGAGGAGGGAGTAGGAGGAGAGGGGGAATTCCTAGGGGATGGTGGGGGGAAATTTTGAAGGCTGTGGGAGAGGATAGTGAGGGACGAGGCGGATGGTTTAGTAGGAGTGTAAGAAAGGAAATTGGGAATGGGAGGGATACTTTATTTTGGGAGGATAGGTGGGTGGGAGAGACTCCATTAAAGCTGGTTTTTCCTAGACTTTTTAAGTATAGAGAAATCAACAAGAGTGAGTGAGATGGGGGAGTGGGTGGAGGGAGAATGGAGGTGGAAGTGGCAATTGAGAAGAAATATTTTTGATAGAGAAATTTCTAGTTTAAATCTTTTGATTGATTTGGTGAACAAGATAAAATTAAAACAGGAGAAGGAAGATCAATGGAGATGGATGGCAGCAACAAATGGACTTTACTCAACCAAAACAGCTTATGAGCAACTCATGAAAGAGGAGGACGAAGACCGTGATGAAATAAGAGAGGAGTTCAAGATAATTTGGAACAAATGGATTCCAACGAAAGTAAGTATTCATGCTTGGAGAGTACTTTGGGAGAGACTTCCTACTTTTATGAGCTTATTGCGCCGAAAAGTAATCTCAAATCAAGTCATGACTAATTGTCCTTTTTGTGGAGAGAGTCTTGAAACAGTAAGACATATACTTTTCGAATGCGATCTTTCATATGAAGTTTAGATGGAATGTGTGAAATGACTTGGGTTGAATATGGTCCTTACATCTAAGCCGGAAATAAGTTTATTACATTTTAGTAGACTTATTAAAGGTAAGGATGCAAGGACTATTTTGATTAGTTTGTGGGAATGCATTGTATGTACATTATGGAAAGCGAGAAATGCTACTATTTTCCGGAGTGAAAAGGCGGAAGTCAAGGAGCTCGTGCAAGAGATAAAGTCAAGGCTTTGGAGTTGATTGAATGCAAGTGGTACTTGGAGGCATATAATTTCTTTTAATGAGTGGTGCTTGAGCCCTTTAAAAATATTATGTTGACATTCATGGTGATTTAGCTGCTGTTCTAGCTCATTTTAATCTAACTTACATGGGAGTTTATTGATACTTGATGTTGTAAATTCGTGGGTACTTCTCATGCCCATTAATTTTCAATAAATATTTTTTTCTTATAAAAAAAAATCTATGATTTCTCATTCTTATCTTGTTCAAAATTTGATCGGCCATAAATGAATTTTTAAATGAATGATTGGTGGATTCGAGGCAATAACTATATGATTGTGCATTGTATGAATGTTATGGAAAGATGTGAATTTTGTGATTTTTAATAACTTTCCTTTTTCAAAGGAAAAGATATTTGATAAAAATAAAACTAGAATCAGAATTGAAAATAGAATGGAATGCGGTCGACGACCTGTGCTGTGAGATAGCATGCCTCTCAAATTTGGGGGACCAATTAATGGTTGACACATGTCAACTTTTGATTGGTTCTCCATATTTTATATATAATACATTTTATTTTAAAAATTATTAATTTAAAAAAAATAAAAAATATACCAAAATTTGTATTCTTTTATTCTCTATAAATAGAGACCACTCTTGATATATTTTGGAGCACATTAAAAAATTACTCTTTTTTTCACATTAAAAATCACATATTCCAAATTAATCAAGTTTTAATTTTAATTTTGTGTAGTAATTTTTTCATGTTAATTAAAAATTATTAGTAAAAAATATATTTATTAATTAATTTTAAAATAAAAAATAATTATTGATAATATATAATAAATAAAATAAAAGAATAATAAAATGATATAATATTAGTTAACCTAGGTTGGATGGATTGCTGATAAAAGTAAGATAAATGGATGTATGGTAGGTTGTGTGGATGGATGAGAGAGAAATAATATTTAATTGAGGGACCGGGTTGTGTGGGTTGCTGATAAACTTGGTCTAACGACAAGCATCCAGTCGAACATCAGATGCAAACGCACTCTACTTACATGCATCTCGTAATCACATTATCTCCTTCCTTTATTATTATTATATATATATATATATATATATATATATATATATATATATATATTAATTATTTATTGAAAGGAAAATAATTTTTGTGAATAATATATTTTAATTTATCTAGTCG